>JAQGAD010002509.1:0-13231 GCA_034696625.1 Isotomurus palustris
ATCATTTACCCGAACTGACAATAAGAAAGCTTACAACATCGTCTGCACAGGAATGAAAAGAAGCAGCAAAGTAAAAGTGTCGACCAGTAAGACTTTTCATGGTGAAAAGTTGTCTAAACCAGTTTCTACTTCTTCCTCACTCTCCTCATTACACATTAACAATGCACGAATTGTCTCTTCGATGACGAGGCTTCTATTCTCCACAGAAATATTTCACAAGACCCAAAAGCACTGGACTTTTGTTGGAATATGCAAATCATTTTTTAATTAACCCTTGTGTACACAATATCGATGAGTGTATTTGCATTTCACAACGTCTTTATTTATGATAAATACATCCCGAGTGTTGTAATAAAGAATAAAGCCGACCCCGTCATTTTTCTCTCCCGCATTATTAACCCAATGTCATTCCAACTTCTTTTATGAACACATAACAAACGATGTAGCAGTGCAAATAAACTTGTGTAAGTCATGAGAAGAAGATCCTTAAAAAGATACACACCCTACGAGATGATGAAAGGGGTTGCTCAGACTGAAGATGAACTTGAATGTGAAATGTCTACTTGCAAAAAATTACTTTCTTATGCATGTATGCTTATGAAATTACATTTGAGAATGGACTAATGGATTCAGATTTATTTAAATTTAAAGTGATGGCTTCTCTCGTGATAATAGAGAGACTTAAATTTATTCACCTCAAACTGGTTTCGTGTGTAAAGGGACCCTTTTCTTTCACTCATCTCCAATCTATTCGCAAGGGTTCCGTGTGAGACTAAGACTACCCTCCACAATTATTGTGTGCCAAGAAACACTTATTATCTTATCTGTGTAGCTAGCAGAAAGTTACTTTGATTTGTTCATTCCAGAAAAGTTTGAAGAATGAATTGCATCTTTCACTCAGAAAATGAAAATACCCAAGTAGATTTCCGATTTCAAAAAAATCTTTCCTGGTTGAATGGGCTGATTGTATTTGAGTTAACCTGACAAATAAAAACCCCTGAAGGAACACAAAACAATACAGGAGCAGCCGCAGCAGAGATTTAAACTTTAAAACCTCCAGGAAATCCTGTTTCTAAAATGGATCATCTGGCTAGGCTAACTTTTGACATTATTGAGACAGTCGACAGTAACACCTTCCACGGAAATCTATTAGAGGAGAGTATGAACGAGTATCGTTTGTGTGTCTGCGCGTTCATCTTTAAAGTCAAGCCGCACCTTTTGCTTTTGCCTTTCTTCCTCTCCTCCGACAATAACAGATTGTGTAACAGGAAGAAAGACAAACTGCTAAAAAAGCAAACGAGAAGACCAGAAGGCTCGTGTTCTGTTCTTCTGTTGTGCGAGTGGTTACAATCTTACCAAAGTCTCTTTGTTGTTACACACAAGAAATCCTCATATGGATTTACTTCCTTCCGGCAGTCCTTATTCCTTCCTTCCTTCCTTCTGCACAGTCTGCCTTCGTCCTTAATTTCTTCTCTCCTCCGTCCGTCCAACACCTTCTGCTCTCTCGTCCTTCTTATCTTCCAGCTTATCTCCCATTCACTCTCTACAAACATTAAGGACCGATAACACAGCCATTCGTATCTACAAATAAGGTTCTTGGGATAGATCATGAACTTCTGGGACTCATGTTTGCTGTTCTCCTGTGGCTACACCAATAATAACCACACACACACACACACACACACACCATCATCATCACTTACACATGAACATGTGTATCAAACTATAAAAAACTAAAGGGTCCAGCAGCTTCCAGTAAGTTATGCAATCGACTTCCCACATATGACAGCCAGAGATGAAACAGTTCTCTCACACATCACATTGTGTGAATGGAGGAACACATGTTTTTTACGGAAACAGCCGGTTCGGAAACATCTTTAAAACTTTAAACATTCATGCTGAAGCTGGAAGTACTTTACAAGCGCTCAACATTTGACCAGAGTTTCAAACAACCATTTTCTTGTGTGTCATTTGACATAAATGCAAGAATGCGTAGTTTGGACATTCTAAATAGTAACAATGTCTAACTACAATAACAATTATTAAGAAGATTTGAAAGCAGCCTCTCAAATTTTCATGACATTACTAATTAATGTAATGTCCAATTGATGCTCTAGTTTTAAGTTATACTAGTTTAAAATTTATCAATCCAGTAAAGCCATGTTAAGTCCAGTTCTGTCTGTCCTAAATATTTAATTGTATTCCAGCGGGGCAATGTGAAACTACTCCTTGCTTGACCCATTTTACTTTTAGATGGAAAGCAAGACAGTACAATATCAAAGAGAAAGAAATAATCCAGGTGTGCGAAGTTACATCACACACACAACATTCAACATATTACAACCGAGTTACGCATCCCGTTGATCATCTGTGTCTGTGTGTGTGTGAGTGAGTGGACCAACTTGCGATCCGATTTCCGTTGCTTCCAAGTAATTTCCTCGTGGAACAGTTGGCTTATTGGGATGAGTGCAGTTGCGAGCACATCCTCAAATCCTCATCCTACGTAAACCTCCAATCACCCAATGATAACCTACCCAAGCAAAGGAATAATTCAGACTTCCATACCTCCAAACCTGGATGAAGTTTTTGTTCTCACAATTTTTATAACGAAATAAGAATAACTTCATCATTAATTGGGAAGTTATTGAGCTCAAGCTGTTTCAAAGAACTCAACTAACCAAATGTTTTCATAGGAAGTTGGCTGTGTCTTGTGAGTTGAACCAACAACGCACCAGGTAGTTTTATTTAATTGAAACATACTCACCGTGTCAGGCATCCATAATTCCGAATTAACTTACTTCGTTAATCTGCTTAAGCTTAATTCTGTACAGGGACCATAGTTTTTTTGGGATTTACGTGGAAGTTTTTACACAGAATTTTAATGCATCATTCTTCATGACCTCATGAAAGTCTTCAGTTAATGTCCAAGTTCCTTTGTAGTTTCGCAACGTATCGATTTCTGGTGAAACCGATGACACAACAGAATCCAAAGTTTCCAAAGAGTCTGTCAATCGGGTGGCAGTTAGACTGTGAAAAATGATGTGCAGAGATATTCGATATTTTGAAAGGAACAAAGGTGAAGTAGGATGAATAAAGAGTCGTTAAATACCACAGAGGCTGGGCTCCATGTTTTGGGTCTTGTGAGTCTTGTCGTTGGGCTCCTGACCATGTCACCCGGTTTCCCTTTCACTCATCATTAATAAATAACACACAATACATCTTTTTACTCCCCATTAAACCAACTCCCAATTTTGTGCATTATATTTTATATGTGCTTCCTTATTCCTTAATGAATTCTTTTGCATCAGAACATGCAGGTGAGCTATGAAGCTGCTTAATCACAGATCCGTGAAAAAGTTCTGATTTTACAATAACCTGCTGACATTTCTGTACAAACATTGCTAAAAAAAAATTAAGTTATTAAGTACTGTGATGTATTTCAATCCTGTTTATTTAAATTACAGCCCTCGTTTTTAACACATTAACAGCAGATTGTGGATATTCTGTGTCTGTTGTGTAGTATTGTTTGTTTCTTCAAGGATTGATGATCATACATACTATGATTAAAATGCAATGCAACTGAAATATTAAGTTTATGAATCAACAATGAACAACAATGACACATGGAGCCCAGTTGCAGTCATAAAATTGTCCAAAAGTCCTTTTTCCTAATTTCTATATTTTCATCTTTAAGCTGCTATTCCTTTCGTACTGCAGCAGACGTTTTTCCAGCAACTGGAGGAATCTCACCTGCATATCTCTCCAATCTGAACATCTTGGGAAGGCCTCCTCACACACAATCACAAGAGATGCTTCTGTATGAGTCCACAATAAAATCCGAATTCCCCAAGAAAGATCATCTCCATCATCCAAAAGAATCATTCACTCAACAAACTTGATTTTTTACTAAAGACGAAGGACCAAAGATGCTACGAAAGGAATAAGGCAGAAAAGGAAAGCAATAAGGGACCCAAATCCAAAGTATGTGGCTGACTAAAAGAGTAAAAGAGTAGCAGCTGACAACGATAAAAACTTTTGTTACGATGACCCAATGTAAATCTCCTGTGTTATAAATGTGTGTGTCGTTCTTTCCAGTTTCTTATTTCGGCTGGTCGACTCATCTTGGTCAGTTTTGAGTTTTTGGGCTGATCCTCCTTTCCTTTTTAGTTTTATTGAAACTCACAAACGCTGACGACGACTGACATAAGGAAAAAGGGATTCTTGATCTTTCAGCGTAGCATTACATCTGCCACTGCCACTGAGTCCGCCGCCGTTACCTTTCCTCATTTTAAAACTTTAACTCATACGTGTGTGAAGTAAAGTAGGTAGCCAGTCTGTATGGATGGATTGATAGTAAATATTCTCCGTGCCTTTTTTAATGATTCAACAAATGTTGAATGTGGTGTTGAGTGTTGGTTGCAGAATCTATTATTACTCACACAGTCTGTTGCCACTACCCTTTAAAAAGCAACTTTTTACACAACAATGAAAGGATTAATGTAGGCTGCATTTAACGACACATTTGCTCTAAAGGTTTAAAGGAGAATTCTTAAATCTTAAATCTCAGAGAGAAGCTTATCGGCAATCTCACCAGCTCCCAGCTTGTCTTGTCAGCAGCTCTCTATAAAATAAACATTTGTTTGCAGAGAAGCTTCTTCTTTCCAAAGCTCTCATCCTACTTTTAAGACTTCACGGGCAGTTTTCTTAAATTCTAATTTCCTGTAAGTTGCATTCTCAACACGGTCAAACTCAAACCTGCGATTGTAAAAACATAACTGAGACTTCACACTCCGATTCAAGTTAATCGCAAGGTTGAAGGTTACAAGCTGCATGTGTGCACTAAGTGATAAGTAACCATCAAAGATCAAACTGACCGTTGAATTAGGAAACATGCAGGGATGCATAAAAAGATTAGTTGCACCTTTAGTCAACTTGGATCTCTTCCCAACAGCCTTTACAACTACAACGCAAAAGTTCTTAAAAGTAAATTGAGAAGTCAAACGATAATCGTCGATGTCATAATTTAAATTCAATTAGTAACGTAACGTCGTCGACTCAACTTAATCCTTATTTTATATTCGATTATTCTTTGCTGAATTGTAAGATTGTAAATTGTAATCGTGTTGCGTAAAGAGAAGAAGAAGAAGAGGGCAAAAATAGAAAAAGCCAATTTACACAGTCAACAGTCAAAAGTCAGAGGATTGCTTAAAGAAGTCTGAATGTGAACAATTGATGCAACTCAGCCAACAGGGAAGAACTGGCTGAGTGAGATGAATGGGGCTGTTGGTGGTGCAGGTGTATCTCCTTTCTCTGGAAGAAGAAGTGCCCATCGAGGAGATCGAAGACTGAAGAGACTGAAGACGAAGAGGTTGAGGAATGCACACAAGCAGCCAGCGGAATGGAAGGAAGTGAAGAAGAAGCAGGAGCAGATGAAAGATGCGCTCAGCTAATTCACTTTTACTTTTACCTGGTGGACTTGATTCACTTTCCACTTGGTCTGTCTCCCATAAACACAAAGAGCTCACGGGAAATCCATCGCTCCTGCTACTCTCCTTCCTTCCTTCGTCTTTCATATGCTGTGAATCCAGATGTTCAATTTTTATTATTTTCTGCACCACAATTTCATCATCTGCACTCTCCTTACAAAACAAAACCTTCCAACCGAACACAATAAGTTCTTCTTCTCTCTACCGCGAAGCATCTCCTACACTCACTCCTCTCTCTCTCTCTCTTAAACTTCTAATTGATGCATGTGATGTTATGTTGCTGCTTTCTTACTTAATCACTTCGTATAATCCCTCTCTACTTCTTCGAATGAAGGTGAAGATGTTTCCCGAAGCGTCCCATCGCCTTTCTTGTCCATAATTCAAGTGTGGCGAGCAACGAGATCGAACACAAAACACAATGAAAGAAAGGAGGCGAGTCTCTCAAGTCTCTCTCTGTCCAAATCCAAATCTGCATTCCATCTTAATCATCATCACACTTCGTCAATTCTTTCCTAAACTTTTACTCCACTCATCCACCGTAAATCCTTCTCCCACCTTCCAAGGTCTCTCTCTCTCTCTCTCTCTTAATTCATCCAAATTCATTCCCATATTTCCATCTCAATGTTCCAGAAATGATCTCTGCGGCTCGATGCTCTCCACTCCACCGTCAAATCTCAAATGTCCTTGACTTTTAGACATACTTGAGAGATCCAGCGCCACCAGACCCTGAGCACATCTCATCTCATCTCATTTCTGTACAGAAATTCTGTGCAAATCAAAGTCTATTCCCAATCCGCATCTTAATTCCTCCTTCTTCTTTATTCTTCATTCTTCTTCTTACAGGTGGTTCGTTTGTTCGTTTTGTTTAGCATGTTTTCTCCATGCATGGAGTATTTTCAGCCAGGAGCAGATGACCGTTACACTTTGTTGGCATTTCGTAAAGAATTAAAAATACTTAAGGAGCATAACGCAAAGCAGCCGGATGGGGTGCTGGACGCTGGAGTGAGTGCAGGTGCTTCTTTCTTACCGAGAGACTTTGGTTATCTCACTCCCAATCACCTCAACACAACAGCCAACATTACGTAATCAGAAATGGAAACTGATTTTAACGACATATTTTCCTTCACACATCCGTTTCCAAATATGTACATGTTCATACATTCACGGAGGACCAGCCTACTTTAGGCCACTCTTATGGAGAAGCATGACAGTTGGGGAGAAACACCCTTTCGCCTTCCAAGGGAAAACAACTTAACAATTTAACATTAAAAAAGTATATCCATCTCCCAATCTCAGGTGTTCCTTTCTAAGGAGGAAAGAAGGGAGACTAAAAGGAGACCCACGGGAGAATTAAGGAGTTAAGGAGTAAAGTTGAATACAATGGTATTTTTACATATCTCCTTAATTCCACCCTCATTCTTCATTCTTCACTCATCCACCTGTTACTCCACAACAATTGATTCAACATATGTTTCCGAAATAGGAAAGTAGCGGACCGTAACAGAAACGTGATTTGATTCCCATTGTCTGATTACATCGTATTACGTAATCAGTGTCCTACAATCCTCCCATATTCTCCAGACTTCAAATGAATAAGTAGCACACACACGTAAATCACGCGAATATTTCTTGTCACACGGACGACTTAAGGGATGGTTCTTTTTGATAAGGAGACGGATGAGGTGAAAGGTCGTGTTCTGAGGATGGGACAGGTGTGAGTGGCAAAAGGAAGGGCTTTTCTGGTCTTTGGCAACAATAATGAGAGGACTTTGGCTTTATTACGGGAGAAGAAGAAGAAGAAGAAGAAGAAGAAGAAGGGTTGGCTGAAGACTACCTGTGTAAGGAACTACAGAGCTTGAAGGTTCACCTGCTTCAATTTAATCGTATGGAAGAGAGGATCCCACCCAAGTTTCATTATATTTCCAATTCATCCAACAGAACTGCACAACTTCCACAACCATCTCACTCAAAAAAGAAATCCAACCGAGTGACAAAGAGACGAAGGGAACCTCATATAAAAACATTTCATCGCATTGTTAATGATGTGAAGTGAAGTGGAGCCTACAACTTACAACCATCCGCATCCCTTCTTCTTATTCTTATTCTTATTCTTCTTCTGTTTATAAATAAGATCCTCTAATGAATGGCAGACGTGAGACAAGATTATTTTTGTCGGCCGACTTTATTCGCCCGTCCGTCCGTCTTAATTCGCCAATCTCATCCGACGCCCGTCTTTTATTGCATAATAAGTCTGTGCCTTGTGTGTCTTACTAATTTGCCATTAAAATCTTCTAATAAAATTTTTTTGTATTTACTTGTACAATAGATAATGCAACTATTGGTTTGTATATTTCAATCTCTTGTTACATACGCGAGCATGAGAGTCTTAGCAAAGTTTGTGTATGCTTACATATTGAGATGATGGGACTTGTGACAAGATCAAGACAAGCAAGGGAGAGAGAGAGCGAATAAATAAGGAAGGAGGATTAAACGTCCACCCAGCTAGTCAAAACTGAAGTTATCTTATGAGTGAAGTGACGAGATTAATTCATCAGATAGTCGAGAGAGTAATCACAGGTCGTGATCTTGTACTCTTGTTCTTGCTGCCCACAACTCTCCTGCGTTTCTTCGCAACCTTGTTCTCCTACTTCCCAAGATAATTTCCCTATTTACAGATTAGCAAAGCGTATACATGACCGCTTAGGGAGATGATCAAATCTACAAACACACCTGCTCCTCCTCAGCCAACTCAATTCTTCCATGATGAGTTTAGGCTGCCGTAACGCGAGACGCGTGCCACTTCTCGATCTCTCCGTTCTTCCGACCGGTGGTGTCGAATGGTCTGCTGGTGGTGGTGATTATTCTGATTATTATCCATCTCCTCAACCTTCAACTTGATCATTCTGTTGTATTGCAGCAGCAGCAGCAGCTCAAGATTTTAAGGAGATCTCATCCATTCAAAAATAAAAAAATGAGCACATTTTGTCTTCGTGTGGGCGCATTGTTTATAATAGAATCTCCCTTTGAGCTGCATTTACTCACTAAAACTCATCTAAAAGTAGACTAGAGGTTTTTTGCGGACTCGTTCCTCACCTGACTTTACCTTACGAGATTCCACAGTACGAAGAAGCTTATAGAAGGCTACTACAGAAGAGGTAAGCAAGCTTCAGTAACCAACAAAGTCTTTGGAGGAAAGAAAAACATCTGCACAGAAATGCATGAAGGCCTTCTTAATTCAGTTTTGGTTATTGAGATGAGACGACCAACGAAGAAAGAAGGTGAGCAGAGATTCGATGGGGAGACTTCCGTTCCTTGGCCACGAATTGGAACCTCAACACACTCCTTCATGCACTCGATCTCCTGTCTTCAACTATTTATTATTAACATCCACCACCCCCACATTTAACCATGTGTATACAAAATATAGACGCGTTTCAACGAATTACCCATCTTTCAACCTCAAACACACACGTATCACATCTCCCCAGTCTCACCTTCAATTCACACTTTAAACAGATCACATTAAAAAATGCTTTGCCATGATCTTGATCTTCTCCAATCTAACAATCCTTAAATTTTAAAATTTTAAACTAAATCAGTACCGTCGCCAATATAAATACACAAAAACCGTGACACCAGTCTTCCTCCAAAAATGCATACACTGAAGTTAATAATGTTTGGTTCGGGCAAATGAGTATTGGGAATTGGGAGTTGAGATCAAATATACTTTTTGTATCGAATTTCTAATGAAGGGATGAGAATTTGAAAGGGGATTCCAACTAAGCCTCTGTAGACTAGTAAATAAATGAGAGTATCTGAATATCCTGAATCCTTCCAACAATCCTCCATTAAGCCTGTACGCGCAATCTGTGCAGAGATGGAATTTAAAATTAGAATAGGGACGCTGTTGCAATTTACTATTTACAATCACACATTTGTTTCATCTCATCGCATGGATTCCATTTGATAACTTCATTATCATTCTCGATTTGCATACTATAGATTAATATAGATTGATGTACCAAACTAAGTTCTACTTTTGGTAGCAATTGATAACCTACAACTTCATTAAGTTAAAACAAAGCGGAAAAAGAGAGAAAGGCAAATACCTACGCAAAAAACTTAATCTTACATCTTAATGAATCTCACGCATTTCAAAATTTCAACAAGCAACTCGCAACTCTTTTCACCGGATACACTTTACCATCTCAACTCTTCTAAACTTCCAACTTACCAAATATGACATCTGCTTCTTTATCCAAAACAAAAAAAAAAACAAAAAACCCCAAATTACAAAATACGAATTCACGTATCCAATTTTTACCTCTCATGTTGCACACTCCTCATCAAAACTCTCATCCTTCCTGGAATCTCCAGAGACAGCAGACTTCACCGACTAACTAAGCACACACAAGCATGGAGGCATTATGAAATGATGATGAGGTCCCTTAGCTTTTTAGCTGAACACATGGCCATTCGTTTCCTCCTTTTCATTATCAAGGTTACTCTTCTTTTTATTCTCATTTTACGACTCAAAAAATACGGAGGAATGAAACAGGTGAGTATTTCGTTTTTCGTATTTCGTATTTGCTGAGTAGAGAGTGTGACAGGTGGTGGTAGTTGGCTTTCTTCTGCTTCCCGAAATATATCTGCTTATCATCGTGAATTCATGAGCAAGATGTGATCTCTCTCTTCGACATCTGAATACTTAATGAAGACACAAAGTGTAACAGCAGCAGCAGCAGCAGCAGCAAAGGATCCCGTGCAAACACAAGTTCAAGTTCAGGAATCAAGATCAATTAGACACGAAGAAAGATGCTCCAGTCGCATACACACAGACGATTTACGTGTACATCTCTCTCTCTGTCAACAGTTGTTCTAGTTGTTCTCCTTCTCAAGTACTGCTGGAAGTTGGTTAATAATAATAACTGCTCCCAGCTACAACTGCCCAGCATCATCACGACTACGAGTCCAGTTTCTAGTTTTGGGATCTACCCGAAGAAGACAGCAGCAGCTTAATGCAACTCAAGATTTTTACATTCAAAGAACCAGAAGAGGAGGATGGGCGAGGGAACCGTTGCAAAAAGAGATGCGTGGCAGTGGGAAGAATGAAAGTGGCTTAAAAAAGGAAGACACACGAGGAAGATAGATAACTACATAATGGGCAAAAACGGAGACTGGACTGGATAGCCTACTGACTTGATTCTTGGATTACACTTCACTTCTTACACATTTTTACTCATCTCCAACTACACTCATCCATTCATCCAGGAAACTAGTTTTTCTAATTAATTACTCAGAACAACTTTCGATAAAATTCAAGTTCACAATTGCTGCGAGGCCAGAAGGGTATCAGGTGGCGGTGGCAAGGTAGATCTATTCGAATAGCAGAACTCTGTAGCTCTGTTATTATTGCATCAACTGTCCTAAAAACAAAAGAAGGCACACACGGGAGACGGGGATGATGCAGCAAGGCCAGGGCCAAGGTGGCTAATAATCCCACAATAAAAATCCAACAAAAAACGCCTAAACCTTTTGACCAGCCTGGTCCAGTTTGCTCAATCACCTTCCTTCGTAAGTAAGTTCGTAGGAAGGCACAACACAACTGTTTCAAAGTCCCAATTGACTTGCCATGTGAAGTGGACAGACGGCTAGCTGATTCTAGCTGGACGGCTAACCAAATGTCCATCTCTAAAATAAATGCTCTACTGCTGTACTGCTGCACACACATAATCATCATGGGATTAAACATTTAACGATTTAACTATATATCGGCAGTTGGCAGTCGTCCGATGTCCGATTGAGACACATGGAGTTCGGGAGATTACCAAAACAGCAAATGTCAGTTAAATGTAATATTAGATTATTCACGAGGAACCCAATTGGAACGGCTGTCGAATTTTGCAGCTTGAGAGAGACCGGAGAGTCCGGAGTATTTCTGGAATTAAACACACGACTGAATGGGGAAAGGGGCTCGTTGAAAGAATACGAACAAATGCGAGTTGAACGGAATTATGTGAACAGATGGGTTGGGAATTCACAACTTTCCCGATTGGATTCAATACGAAAATACGAACAACGAATGCAAGTGTATCATCAGTCTTGATGAACTTCATTTCGGAAATCATGAATAAATTTCCCTCAAGATGAGAAAGTCATCTCGTCGCCTACTCCCAAAATAAAATCAAATTCAACTTGCAGGGGATTCCGCAGACTTGCGTCTGTTCATATTCTTCTTCTTCGTATGTCTCCGGGAGCTTAAGGAAACGAAATCCAGATTGATCCCTTCACCGTTACAATCACGAGAGGAAGAATAGACACACGAATAATTCAGTGAGCAGGGGAAAGAAGATCCACTGCCATTTTACTACCAGCCACCAGCGCATTGTTGACTTGAATTCGTTGGTTCCAGTCAAAGTGAAAGATTTTTCGATCTTTCTCTCGGAAATTCACTCCCTTCCTCATTCATTCTTTCCTATTTTAAATCTGAGTGCTTTTTACTTTTACAGTGAAGAACTTTGCAATCTCACAGTCACAAAGCTTTTTACATTGTTATGCATTTAATACCACAGTTTAAGATTCATTCTTGCGTTGCAAGTCCGTAAACAATATTGGCAAATATTATAGTGTGCAATAATAGTTCTGGTTGCACTGACTTATCGATCAGGGAAAGTTGTGTAATGAAAAGTATAACCAGAGTAGACACGCAGATCATTCAATTAGTGAATGAATGGGGGAAGTTCCTAAGGGTGCTGGTTGTGGAAGGGAAAGAAAGAAAGGAATTCTTAATATTGGTAATGCATTGCACTTGTAAGTCTGTCAATCGTATGTGTATGTGTACGTGCTCTTTCCCTTGATTACCATCCCTCCTTCATTCTTTCCTTCCATTCCCTACAAGCCACACCGTGAAAGCACACAACCAAGGGTTATTATTAGATTGAGTCTCTTGATTAATCGAAAACATTTTCGATAGCAACTCCCATAATAACACACAGCATTCCATTATGGACGACAGTTTCTTTCCCATTTTTTTTCCACACAAAGTTCTTAAGCAATCGCCCTCTTGAACTTTTTAAACAAAGGTTCCACACAAACTAAAAGTATTGTGGAAAAGTTTGAGACTACAGTGTCAAAATCGAATTAAGAATTTAAAGGCTACGTAACAAAAAGAAGAGTAATCTACAATAAAATTGAATGAAGCTGCTGGAGTTTCTATTACAATTTGCAACAAAGTAGAAAATGCCATTTGTGTAGAGGAGCATTGCATCATTGCATGGGTATTAACAAAGTCAGAAAGTTCTGTCCGTGAGATTCAGGTAATTCGGTTGCGTGATGCACGCAATTCGGCGATGAATACGGTTGTGCTTGTGCTTGTGCTTCTGAAAGATATCGTGGGACAGAATTACATGAATTTAATATGACACGATGCGGACATCATCGGTTACACCCGCACTTGCAAAGCTTGCGAAGCCTTGAAGCCTTGAAGCTCGCAGCTTTTGAAAGTTGTGATGCTTCTTTCTCTCGCTTTCTCTACAAAACTACAACCACACAACCACCGTGGAGAGTGGAGAAGTGGAAGTATTGGGTTATTCGAATCAGCTAACCTTTTTATCGATTGGCCCACCAGCCACTCTCCGTCTCTCTCTCTCCCATCGAAGGCCTCCGACATCCCAACAACCGAATGTAAATGAGAACACACCGAATTCACTCTCCTACAAATCCATCTAATTGTAGAAATACTTCTA
>JAQGAD010002510.1:0-13229 GCA_034696625.1 Isotomurus palustris
CTTGATAGAAGACAGCCAGAGAAGTATAAAAAGGGGGACCCCACCTCACATCGGGGTCCCGGGTGTATTGTAATTCTGTCTCTGCGGAGAGACTCAGTAAAAGAATAAAGCTAATCTTACTTTGTTGGAAACTCCTAGTTTCATTTGAGTAATCTAGTCTTGTTTTGCCTCATAATCCACACAACCCGAACCCAACAGTAACATTGGTGGCTGCGAGCTGTGGTATCAATCTACCCCCTTGTTGTCAACCCCGGGACCCTCCTTGCTCGAAGGAGTTTTTTTAATCCACCTTTTCCTTCTGTTTCAATCCCTCTAACCGGGAAGGCAAAGGTTATCTACGCTAGCAGCTAAGTGATCACGAAGAGTCAACAAACAAGCTCAGGGCAAGCTGAAACGAACAATTCAACAGCAGTTTTTAATCAAGAAATAATTTCATTTTCTTCGTCTGAGCCGAGGTAGCTCATACTCCGAATCTGCCAACACAGCAGCTTCCGCAGACACAGGAGGATTCCAGTTTGGATCAGCTACCACAGATGGAGCAGAAGACCCAGGAATCGTAAAGACAGACTCCGCCTGCATCGTTGATGAAGGGGTAAGAAAATCTTTAAGTCTTCCAAACCATTCCCTTTGTTGTCGCAAATTAGCCCAGAAGTTCCAGACGTACCATGTCTGGTCCCGGGACATTGTGTTGAAGTCCACCCACTCCATGGTGACGTAAGGGTTGAGTTCACTTTCCACCCGCAATCGACAGAGAATCTTCACTTCTGCCAGGTTATGGAGGTCGACGTGTAGAACTTCCAGCAGTACCAGCTCTCTTACGTCCTCCGGTTCGGGAGAATTCTAGCCAACAAACCATTTAAATTCACAATTAGTACTTTGCGGTATTTAAATTAGAACTGTGCCCTCCATACAAATCACAAGCTAAATAGTTATTTGGATGGGCCTTACTAGCAGTTTCTTCAAGTCCTTCCTCCACTGAACGGAGTGGTGAAGCTGGCTGGGAAGCAACCAAGAGCAATTAAACACCTGAGTGGATGACTTCCACTCGATGAACAGTTGCGTCTGGTTCTGATCGTGAATAAATCCACGAATCTTATGAAAGACACTTTCCCCAAAACTGTGCTCTCGCCGAACTACTGCTGTCGGGAGACGCACCTCCGCTCTTAGAGAAGCAAAGTCTGGTCTCTCGTTGCCCCCCTGTCCAATCCAATGACGGATTAAATGCGTAGAACTAACTGCAGGCACGGGATTTACCAGCTCTGCCAGTCTTTGCCTATCCTGAAGACGTCTCCGCGTTGTGGGACTCATCGGAGAAAATAGAGATCGTGTGGAAGTATTCGAACTCACATTGGAAGAGAGGGATCTCGTAGAAGGATCAGAATTCACGTTTGACGAGAGAGACATTGTCCGTCGAACACAGTCGTTCGACTAAAGAGAAAAGCTGCCTTTAGATTGAAAGGACGCCGGTGGACGTCATCAAGTAACCCTACATCACATTTGGACCGACTTTCCATATTCATCCACACTTTTGAAGTGTGTAAGTGTTTTTGATCTCATTTGATTTGCACCCTTTCACTTGGCCGAATCATGAGAAAGTTAAATAGTTTGTTCCTTGGAATTAAACACGAAATTATTTTCAAGCAGAATCAGACATAAATGTCACATGCGTTCACGCATGAAAGTTTTTTATGTCCTTCTGCTGATTTTAAAATAGAAAAAGCAATGAACGTTGAACTCACATTTTCCGAATAAACAAAGTGTACGCATACTTTACTACGAGTCAGGAAAAAAGCCACCAAAAGAAAACCCAAACTAGGAGAATATGAGAAAAAGCATTTATGCAACACAAAGCCATTCATTAGATCGGCTCGTAAATATGGAGAGTGAAAGGGAGCAGGGAGACATTTATTACTCCTGCACCTCTCCATCTGACGAAGTCCCTCTTGTTTCCGCTCGCTCTCCTTCATGATCTTTGCATTTGAACCTCACACAGATCCATTCACAATGAGCAACTGCATATTGCACTGAACTGGAAATAGTAAATCTGGTAGGGACTCTCGGTATTAGTTGTCAATAGACTATAATATCCCGAATCTTATAAACAGCAGCAATTCGACTTACATTCGTTCTAATGTTATTTACTCTCTGGGTAGTTGCACATTCAGTTTTGAGTTTTGGTTCCTTTTGGATTTTACAAAGGAAAGAGTCGCTCTCCACAACTTTTTTTCGTCTGACGTAAATGTCAATAATCCTAACGGGTTTTGATTGGTCAAGTTCATCCATGTAAGTTCATTAGGGAACAAATATACACTAGATTGGTTGATTGGTCCATATCGCCAAAGAAGGGTTTACAAGTTACAACAGTTACTTTCAATTTGCATTCATAGGCTCATCACAATGGTATTTAGCGTTAATTGATCCCAGAACGAGTCCGTTAAAAGAGAAAGTCTAAAGTTGACAATCAGATATTAGTTTCTGTCCTTTGTTATTCAAAAGTATACTTGATTCCGACGCACTTGGTTAAGTTAATGTGGAGAATGACGGAAAAACCATCAATCCTAAAATATTCAGTGGGCACTTCCCGTCTGAAGTGTGAGAAGGGTCATACTGAATGACTCAACTGTGGATAATTAACCCGAGTAATTGGAAGAACTAAGTTGCTCAACCCTACAATTAGAAGAGGAGATTTTATACACATTTCAATGACTAAATAACTAAATTCTGCCTGAGCCAATTTTATAATTTAGGATTCGGTGAGGTTGTCGTGTGAGCTAGAGCGAGCGAGCTAGTTTTGGTAGCTGAAAGCGTTACGCAAAATATCAGGATTGATTAACAGTCGATGCGACCAGCGTTCATAATCAATTCAAGTCGCAAACAAAGAATTCGCAAATTAAAAAGTATACTTAATTTCAAACGTGTCAAAATTAAGAAATTAAGAATGCGAAAAAGTGAGAGAGAGAACCATTTACTTTTAAGAGTATTATTCAGGGCCCATTGATGTATCCATCAACACTGAGAAAATTGAGACACCTTAAAGGAAAGGAGGAGAAAATGATTTAGAAGAGGAATAAATTATTAAGTTGGAAAACCTGCTCACACAGTTGAGTCCTCAGTTGTTGGGAAGTTGGAAAAGACGGATGATTGAATGCGATAAGAAGTTAGAGAAAGTCTTTCAGACTCAATTGAGTCCACTCCAGAGACAAATACAACGTAGTGAAATGGCACTAACTTCTGTGAAGTTCTTTTCACATAAATCACGTATCTGGTATCAATGGACTGTATCTGTAAAGTGTGGGATGACTGAGGGATGACGTGTGTAGGTAAAACGGTAGGGTTCGAAATGAAATAAGGTCGCTTGTGTAGTAACGTATAACTTAATTGACCAGTCAATGAAGCAAAATTAGCAGAGTCACTCATGTCAGAAATACCAAGTTGCTCACTACACATATTAGAACATTTCATGGCAGCTTACGAGTTATCTTATTACACACCGAATTTTAAATCCAGTGATTCACTCTGAATTCACTGTGTGTATTAAACACTTCACCTGCAACTTACAAACAGCGCATCTAAATCAAAGACTCCAGTTATAATCATGGGGAGGAACCTACTTCACTGAAAATTAACCAAGCACTAATTAACTTTGCTTACACCTCTATACATTAGATAATCGAAAGAATAAATAGGTAGGTGGGTTTTAGAACTCAATCTACTGCTATAAAACGTAAAACGTAGACAAAAAGCAAAGAGGATATAGGCGTAGGTAATCAAAGCCTGTGGTTTTCGAATTGTGACGAAGACTCAATGAATTTGGGAATTATATTTTTATTTATATGCAAATTACTATAGTGTGGAATACAGCTGGAGGCGTAAACAGACGCTGTTGTGATTCAGCTTTGAAAAACCTGACAGATGAATGACTATTTACGAAATCTAGCATTTATGCTTGTAATTTATGTCATAATATTTCTAAGCCTCCTAGTTCGTTTATTAGTAGAGTAATTGGTAACCGAAGGACTTCCAGTCCAGAACTCTTTTTAAAACAAAGGTGGGGGACCTCACGGATTTCGCTTACTCACTCATTCACGAAACACGCCACCGCTCACTCACTCACTCACAGATACTTTTTTCTATTCGTCCCGTTCACTCACTCACTCACGATCAAATTCATTGCTCACTCACTCACTCACGGAGTATTTTTTCTATTCGTCCCGTTCACTCACTTACTCACGATCAAATTCATCGCTCACTCACTCACTCACGATGAATGTTTGTTCTTCGTACCGCTCACTCACTCACTCACGAGCCAAAACAACGCTCACTCACTCACTCACGTGGAGGTTTTTGCCCTTGGATCGCTCACTCAGAAGCCAGCGAAAACACCTCAAAAAGCTAGCAATGACGATTATTATTCTGTAAAGATAGTACATGACACCGTAAATTTCAGCTAAAAATGGAACTAAAGATGTAATCGGCACATTTTAATACTAATATTAGCAATAAAATCCAGCAATTTTGCACCAATCAGGGCGTAATAAAAATGAGTGAGCGCGAGTGTGTATGCCGCTCACTCACTCACTCACGATGGAAATTTTCGCTCACTCACTCATTCATTTGGAGTCGCTCATTTTCAAACCGCTCACTCACCCGCTCACGACCATTTCTCCCGCTCACTCACTCACTCATTCATTAAGAGGCGCCGAATTTAAGACCGCTCACTCACCCGCTCGTGAGTGAGCGCGTGAGCGGTACTTTTTCGCTCGCACTTGTGAGCGTATCCCACCTTTGCTTTAAAATCTCTATTTAGGCGTACGAAGGAAAGAAATCTATATGGAATGAGCGACTCGAGAGACTTAAAGCGAAAGTTAAACCAGTAACGATCATAGCAAGACTATTAGTTAAATTGCGAGTCTCAGTTACTCAGTTTTTGGAGAAGAGAGTTTGACGTTGGAGAACAGCGAGACGATGAGATTATTAACAATCACAGCTATCACTTGATTACCTAATGAGGAATGGGCTTTTATTAGAACTCTCGAATTTCGAGTAGTTATGTGTAAATATAAATCAAGCGTCAATGAGAATTAACGTAATGATATTGATACTTAATTGCCTTCAAATTGACTCATAGCAAGCTGATTACATGTCCTATGATGATTTTTTAGTGCAAAAGATACAATGCGAACACACAAGGAATAGGTGTGTTGATGAAGGTGAAGATGTTAAAGCGAGCAAAATATTCAATTACACATAGATTCTTTATGCACATCAAACGTCACGTCATAATAAAAGATTGCGTTTAGTTGAGTGGCACAGAAGGAAGGAAGGTTAAGAAAGACAATGACCAAGTCAGTGATGTTAAAATGTTTCTTAATGGACATTTAGTTGACTTCGTAATGGATGGATAAAAAATTTGCAAGCTGTACAAGTTATTAGTGTGAAAAGGATTAATATAGGGAACGTTAGTTATGGCTGGGGTGAGTAGAGAAGGTTAAGAGAATAAGACGAAGAGGCTACTTGTTGTGTGTGTAAGGAGTTAAAATGCTCATTGATATTTCTGGCTTTCCTTGCATAAGAAAAAGTCGTTCTAGAAACGGGGATATTAAACACTATGGATGGGCTCCACTTGCATGAAATTGAAATACACTCACGACAATCGTCCAACACGATGCACAAAGCCGCAATAGACACCACAACACCCAAGGTTACATTTTTTCTCAAGGGTCGTTCATGATGTACATAGAGTTGTGTCACGATTAAGAACAACTGGAGTTCAATATTCTAGTATAAAAAGTCCCACTGAAGTTTATTAGTAAATATCTGTGTCATACGTTTGTCCTACTGAGTTGTACAATTCGTAGATCTTTACAAGCTCGTTTAAAATCAGAACTTCAAACTATAATAGTCTGGAGTGTATGTGCGGGTTAAAATTACCGTTCAGTTTAGATTGGACTGGGCCAAGAGATTTACCCAACTTCTCCTTGGGAGATAATCACCTCAAACATCGTTCGTTTATCATAAACGTGTGCATCTAATATAACCCATCAATCACACATCAGCATCACCAGGTCTTATAAATGCAAGAATCCATCAATGCAAACAAATGCTAGAATGAACATGTGAGTTTTGTAAAGTCACATGCGAATGATCTGGCTATATTTATAGTAGAATATCAAATTGAATGATGAAATTCTTTTGCAGATCTAACCAGCCATCCCAATGTATTTGACCTTTATTCTATTAACGCATATTCAATCTAACTTCAATAGCAGTTAGCTTTGTCCCATCTCAAAAGGACCCAGCCAAGTGCTTCGACAGCTCAGAATATGTACTTATGATCAATATTTTCTTATGATCGTTGGAGTTGTCCTTGTGTTCGAATTGGAAGATGGCGTCGAATTCGACAGCGTCTGCAAAAACGGAAGACCAGCGAAGATCTAAGCAGCAATAATGACGAGCGCTAATTGATTAAAAATATTGACCTACGCCCAAGAGTGTCCCAAAATAACAAAGTGGAGACTCACCTCCGTTTGAACGGGTGGTTGGCTTGTGGAGGCCATTTCAGTTTGCGTCCAAACTGAAGACACATTCGTCGATCCATTTGCCGTCGGAAGCGGCGTTAGGAAATCTCTCAAATTTAAACTTAACTGCAAAAGCCAAAGACCACCGCAGAGATTAGCATCAGCGTTTGCTTTACGTTTGAAATGAATGAGGAATTTTGACTTAAGCTCGAAAGCTGCTGGTGATTCTTGTGGAGAGTCTAATTGAGACTTCCGTGGTCCTCTGTCAATTTCGCCTTAATCCGCAGTAACTTTTCATTCAAAGTGTTCGAGAGGCCCTCCAGTGAACTTCCCATTTTGGACTCACTCATCGACAGCTTCCGAGTGAAAGTCTCAGAGATTTTGAGGAGGGAGCTCTCCATCTTCAAATCGCTCCTCGACTGCGTTTCGTTGAATGATTCCGTCAGGTTGACGAAAAGATTTTCCACCTAAAAAGGAAAGACTCATTTCGTAGTCACAAGTCAACATTCCAGCAAAGAGCAGACGCACAAAAAACACAGAAAATAGGACAGATGAATTTACTTTCTCGTCAATCCTTCTTGTCAGGCTGGCCGAAAGTGTCTGCTGATTTTTATTCAATTCTGTCTGCAGCTTTTCCCACAAATTCGTAAAGTACCAGTCCATCTGTCATGCAATCAAATTAATATTAGTTTAATGTAAAAATAAGAACTCGATATCTCTAACCAGAGGAGTGATTTAAAATGAGTCAAGTTTATTCAAAAATCTAAACTATTATCTCTCACCTCAGACTTAATGAACTCCCGTATTTCCTTATTTTGTTCTATGTGAAATTGACGAGCCTTCTCCTCCACATCCTCCACAGAATCCTACCACACAAAAGTATGAAACTATATAAACTTATTTTTTAAGTCAAAGGGAGGAACCGACCAGGTCAGATTGCCCTATCGCTGCATTCAGCAACAAGAAAAAGTGGAAAAAGAACTCGAGAGTGAACTCCATTTCGGTGAAAGCGACAATCGTCACTGAACAAAATTTGGGAGTGACTGGAGGAATTCTATCCTTCTGACAGAAGCCACACTCACTTTTATAACAAAATAACCCCAATCCGTTAAGTAGATTAAAGGTTAGGTGGATGTTTTACGCATGCAAAATGCAAACTTATTTTAACAAGTGAGAGGCGAGTGTGGCATTCATCCTCCGTCGGGTTTATTTTTAAAAGGAGAGCAGAATGAGATTTGGGCGATTGAGGATTTCGTGGATTATCTTCGTGACGTATGAGTAGGCGAGAAAGACTAGGAAACTCGGATATTCTTCTTTTCGAGAAAAACTGCCAGACTTCTCACTCACTCTCTCACTTCTTCTCTGTGCAAAGGTCACTTTTTATTCGCAGTGAAGCAGCAGAGACGATGAATGAAATTGATGACACAATAGACAAAACGTCGACACTCTTTGAAATGAAGCTGGGGTCGATGAAAGCTGGTGAGGGTTAACTTGAATGCACCATGGGGTTTTGAGTGGCGACAGTTTGACTATTCTTCACGACGTTCCTCTACTTTCAAAATCCATTCTGTTGGTTTTAAAGGATTTCTTTTTTATTTTCGATTCCTGTGTCTCGATCTCTCCGTCCTCCTTCTTCTTATAACACCCTGACTTGTTTCTAATTTATTTGTTGTATGAGGACCGGAGTTGTCCTCCGTTAAGAAGGTAAGTCATCCCCACAATCCGTTTTAATGACTGATTTTCGTTGAAAATCTAATTGAGATCGAAGCTGAGTGCATTTGAGATAAGCTAATGTTTCTTCGTAAGAGACGAAGATGAAAGTGAGCTGACAGTTGATGGGTCTTCGCTTTAATTGGAGCACAGATAACTGTTCACCACCATAAGAATGCCTACCACAGACACATTTTCGTTGAAAATAGAAGGTAAATAAAATTCATTGGAATTGAGATAACCTTCGAATTTCCTCGGTCATCACAAGGACTCCAGTCCATTTGTTAAATAAACTCAATTTATTTCCATCTGTTATTAATTAAGTAGGTTTAAGTAGAGTGGATTTGAGATAAGCTCGAGTTTCTTCACAGCGTCTCAATTACTCCGCTAATCTCGTCAATCCTCTCAGCAATAAATATCCATTTTGCTAATTATGCAACTGGTGGCAAAATGAAGGAATGAAACAAACTGCCTCTTGATTTACTTTACATTAACGAAAGAAGAGAATGAAATGTCCCCAAAACGAGGAGTAGTTTTAACTTAAATCCATCAAGGGAAAATGTAAGTAACTTTTGGTTTCCATTGGAATTAATGAATGTGAGCAGAATTGAACGTTTTGATGCGGGTGGAAGAATAACTGAAACGAGTGAGAGAGGAGGTTGAAGCTGAAACCGAAGACATAAGTTCACTCGATATTCGCAGTGTTGGAAGAGTCGAGGAGGCGACGAATGGAATTGATGAGGCGGAGTGGAATTGTCGACACTCCTCGAAATGAAGCGAAGATTAGACAAAAGTTCGTAAGGACAAATTCCAATATTTCTTTTTATTTGTGTGGCCACAGTTTGACTGCGTTGACATTTTGGTCGCACCTGCAGAATCCTGACCTCCACGACCAGCCGAGTTTATAGTCTTAAGCAAAGGTGAAGATTTCCGTGATGAGATGATTAAATGGAATCTCCTTGAGGCGTAATTTGGCTAATCGCTCTTTCACGAAGAACGGACGAATTTCTTTCTCGTGTCAGTCTGCCTCTCCACTAGGCGTGTTTCCTTATTCTCAGCAGCGCTGGAAAGCTTACAGAGATGAGTTGTGTACAGAGATGAGTTGTGTGTGTGGGTTTTATTGTCGACACTTCCGGAAGTTCAGCTCTCCTCCAGGAATGTCGAAAATCACGGATAAAGCAGGGATGAAGAGTGTGATGATCTTTAAATTGGTGGAGGGGGTGTGGTCGGCTGAGACGGCGTGTGTGTGGGTGGAGGAGACAGTCTAGGCTATTTCGAGGTGTTTATGTGCCCTCAAACTGTCATCCGATACATTTGCGTGAGACGTGGTACATTCTGCAGCAGATTTCAACGGGGGCACTTAAATCAAAACGAATAAACAACTACACAAACTCAGGAGTTTGTGTAGACGGCCTATCATGTATTCGTTTTAATTTGACAAAACTTCAATGAAAATAAAAAATACAAAGTTCAGTGGAACTGGCATGAGATTCGCATTTCTTTACACACCAAATATAATTTGATTCTGCAACTCGTTTATTGCTACACTCAATTTATTACCATACGTATGTTTGAATATTGTAAAATTGGGTTCAAAATAAAGAATGATTTGAGTTCACATGAATTGAGATAAGTTATTTGTTCCTCATAGCAGACGACATGGAGTGTGAGGTATCACTTTATTGGTACTTTGATTGGACCAGCGTCATATTTCTCATTAGGTTAAGATTGGGGTTAAGGTAACTCTTCGTTCTTCACCTCTAAGCTTTTAAATGGCTCCAACTTATTTATGTCATACACTATCACTTGCAAAAACGAGCCAAAAATTAGGTGAGTAATATAATATTTGTGGAATTATTCCCATTTGGATATTGAGAGTTGTAGCGATCGATTACTATTTGAATTAAATCGTCAGAAGTGTTTATGTGCCTCTCAATTACTCCAAGTGGTACTTTTTTCTCTGAAGTTTCCTGACATTCCTTTCTTCGTGCTGTGTTGAGCACTTCCAGGATGCCACCATCTATAACGGATGAACATCCGTTAACTCTCTCGCAACACATCTAATACACGGCGAATCCGTGCTTATATTATTATGCAACACCAATTAAATAAATTATTCACTAAAAATTAATTCTTCGCTGCTGAAGAGGATGACAGGAGTTTTTTGGAGGATCATCAGTCAATATAAATCGCAAAAGCGCAAATATATTACGTATTGCGCCAATTTGCTGAATTAATATTTTCCCAACAAACTGTCCTCAATTCCCACAAGGGAAAAAAGATGCACCTCTCCTTAAAAAAGTTAAATCCGTACCATTTTGCCCACTATAATCATTGTTTATTTAGGATTATGAGATTTAACGAGATTCGTTTCTGCACGGCGTCAAATATATATAACAGCAATATTCGTGTTACCACTTGAGTAATACACTTATGCAAATACATTTGTGATATTAATTTGTCATAATCCTACATGACCCATTTGCAGCAAACAATACGCGAATCTGGTAGAGTAGCTCTTATATAAAGTCATTTTCCAATTCTCATTCACAAGCACCTTTTGGTAAATCGAATCTGCTCCAAAGCCAGAACCCCAGCTCTCATAGTAAAGTGCGATGGACAAACTAGCAATCTTTAACGTTATTTAAATCATTGTTGGCGTAATTGTATTACTCCAGGCGGAATGGGGTAAAGAGGCTGAAGAGGGTAAAAACATAAATTAAACTTTGCAGTCAAAAGTTTAATTCTTAAACTATTTCACGGCACGGTTGATTTGTGTGTAATAAAACTTTGTGATTTGTAGGTGAAGTTTGCGGTGGGTTTGCTGAAATCCGTTGTAAATCAGGTTTAATTTGCAAACTCGAAGATTGTCCACCAGGATGAGCCTGCAATGATTTGCAAGGGATTTGCGTACGAAAGGACGAGACCGGAATCTTCAAGCCGTAAATTGCACACATTAATTATGGAAAATACGTGAAATGTCTTACCTTTAACAATTTACTGTCAGTGGGTTTGTCCTCCATCTATGTCCTATTCAAAATAATCAATAATTGAGTTTATTATATGGCTTCACTCTGCGATCTTTCTTGTCAATACGTTTGCTCACAAAAGATCATTCTAGATTGGAATTCCAACAGTCCAAGCAACTTGATCTCAAAATTCGTGCAATGTACAAGCATCTTTAGGATTCCTTACATTCAGTAACCTTTGCATTTGTGCATTGAGAATTCAAATGTGTCAGTCACGGCATAACTCCTGTGATTCCCGGATTTTTTACGGGGAAGCATTACCACTTTCTCAAGACTATAACTTCCTCGGAGACAAAGGAGTATTGGAGCTCGACATGAGTTACCTTCTACCGATAAAAAAGTAAACATTTAACAACTTACTCAAAATTGCCTGAGATTAACTTAAATGGCACATGCTGAATTGCTTTCTCCTGATGCCAAAAAATAAAAACCTACACCACGCATATCATAAAAGCCCAGCTAATTCATTTTATTTTTCAAATTAATTCAAGTTTCCTTAAATACTCGAAGGACTTAAACTACATTGAATACCACGTGTCCGAAGAAGCAAGCTTTTAAAACTTGCCTGTGGGTTTAGCCAGATAAATTACTTTACTTGAAGGTCTGTTGCTGAATATATTGATATCCTTGCTTAATGACACCATTCAGTTCTGAGATCTACAATATTTGAGGTCGATAGGCTTATCAGTCCTCCAGAAATGGTGTGTGAAGTACAATATTTAAATTTTGCAAAGCACCTTAATCCTCCAGCACAAAATTTAGAGACACTTCTTGAAGTTCAGCTCATGTAGTGGGATGTCAGAGGCACCTGGTTGAAGTGTGGAACTTTCGTCGGCTTTTACTTCCTTTTTGGAACCTGGACCACTCATGATATTTGAAGTGAGTTATATGGATGCAGATTTGAGAGGATGAGAAGAAGAGAATGATGTTAATGATGTGGGGTGCGGTCAGGTACTGCAGAGTGGTTTGTTTTGGGGAAAAATGCCACCGACCGCAAACGATAGGAAAGGATCTTCAAGACAAATGAAAAGAGTTGAATGTAGTCAGGAATATTTAAACATGAATGGGATGGGATTAATTGACAGAAGCACACTCTAGATGAGAAACGAAGAGGTTAAGATTCGCCAAACACTTTGATGCAAGCAAGATTTTATATTGGAAATCAAATGCAATATCCTCTCAAAATCAAACATTAAATGAAGCCCTTGATTTGAGTGACTTTTGCTGAAATTGTTTAATCTGCAATTAAAAACATTCTGCATTTCCAACCCATGCTGCAAATTTTCATCTTTTTATCATTACTTTTTATTTTAAAAAATGTAATTAATTATTCCATACGAATGAATATTTTCAATTAAAACTACAAAATGCAAATTGCTTTGATCGTTCAATTACAACCATGTAGTTGATTAATTTTCGGCCACACTGTTTGAATTATAGTTAAAAATTACAAATTAAAATTTAATTGCGGAATTGAATTAAATGTAATTCAAATTACGTATAATTGCTCCATCCTCTAAAAATATCTGTGTTACTTCTGTTAACACTGATTTTTTTTAAAAATTGATCAATCATTTCTTAGCATCCGGCGAAAAAAGTTAGCGAGGAACCCCTGGAAACACACTTTTTTGAATTCTTTTAACGAGGGCATAAAAAATTTTTTTGTGTTTGTAAAATTAAGAAAATAGTGAGAGATATTATAGTATTATTTAATTGATTTACTAATATTTCAAATTGCGGTTATGACATTTTCTCGAAAACTTTTATTGTCTGATTAGTGATTAGGCAACTTAAACATTTATTGTCATGTGGCATAGGATTCACTAATGACGTTTATCATAGTCTATTAATTACACGATATGATGCAGTGTAGAGGCTCATAACTAATTCACTGAGTGTCTTTATGTACTACACTGAGTTTGCATTCAGTCCGTGCTTGAATGCAATTCTTTGTGTGTTTGCATTTCATGAA
>JAQGAD010002511.1:0-13228 GCA_034696625.1 Isotomurus palustris
CAACGAACACTCAGTTCTTGTGGAGATCCGATTGGGTTGGGAGTAATCCAAAGCGCATTCAGCCATTCAGACGAATTTAAAATTGAAGGGAGAACATTTCCTATTCTTCCATCAACTCAAAAAACTGTTATTAAGTATTTAGCCTCTTTAACCGCATTGGAAAGACCACCAACAACCACTGAGGTCACGGAAGCTCTTGACTCAGCGTACACAGACCTGAGCCCTGAGTTGAAATTGAAGTACCCAGCAGTCTTGAATCATCTTAAGAGAGTATGCGCTTTGAAAAAGATTGACCGACTGAACAAAATTCCAAGGACATCTGTGAAGATTCTAGAATTTTTGAAAGATGTGCAGTTGAATGAAGGGTCTTTGTTTCTTCTTGAACGTGCATTCAATCTTGAAGTTCCTGTGTACTCTGCAGCCTTTGTAGTTGGATCAGGTTATGACCTCGTCGAGGACAAATCTTTAGGAGTTCCCATTTTCAACCTCAGCTCCGGATTCTACCCGAGTGAAATGGGATATCAATTGCCAAGGCACATCAAAGCTTCTCTGTCAAGTGCCATCAGAAATGTGTTTGCTATTTTACCATCCCGACATGAATACGTGGAGACGAGGCTGCAGAATTTGGGACTTGAACAGGACTCACGAGGACTCGAAAACCTTCTTTCAAGTGAACGAGGAACGAAGGCCGGACTGAATATTGTGACGAGCCCTGATCAACATGACCTCAAGTTGTCTGCCCTCGTTGAATACCAAACCTTCAACATTATGCTCGACAAGGAAGCGACTCTCAGTGAAGACTACTTGAGGGACCTGAGAGCACTGGGGCCTTTTGATCCAAGCAACTTTGAGTCGGTGAGAGTGTGGAACAGATTCTTCCAACTCTACGGAACTCACGCAGTCGTCGGTGGAATCGGAGGGGGAAGCATCGCAATTGAAGTCAAAATGAAGGATTATTATGAAACACAATCGCATCACCAAACCTCCAATATGGATGATTACAAAGAAGAACAAAATGACGATGGAGCTGAAAATTCTTCAACAGATTACGAAACTGCGAGCCATCAGTTGCAGTCACAGGTTTCCTCCGTCGATCGATTCACCCGATTATCCCAGGCGATGGGTTTGATTCTTCAATACCTCGCAAACAACTTCTTAGGGAAGGAGACTCCAGTGACGATTCCTGAGGGAGTTACCTACTCCATAAGAATGCGCGGTGGAGATCCCAAGTTCTACATTTCCAACATCACTCACCACTCCGGAGATGAAGGGCATGCGGAAATCTGGAACATTTTGGATAAATGGCAAACTTCGGTTCTTAGTCAGCCTGAGATTCTAACGAGCTACCTTAAAGTGATTCCCATGAGTGAAATCCTACAGAACATTCCTGGCATGGAAGTTGAAGCAATAGCGGTAGAAGAAGCTGTGAGAGCATTCCTGAATGCCTCACTCATTTATATTCCCAGTGTTGTGGTAGACAATTCCTTGGAAGACAGAGATCACTCCGGAGCAACCACAACCGAAATAGGAGACTTCCAAAGCTTACAAGAGTTTGCTCGTGTGTTTGAGTCAATATCGGCTCAGTCTGAGAAGGCTCAAGCGAATTTTATGAATATGATGGTGGAGCTTCAAAGGGTACTGTCGCTTGATGATAATTAATTAACAATTAACTCGATCAATTAAATTGCTTAGAAAATCTTTTCTTGCATATGTGTTGATGAATAAGGAATACTTGGATTTCAGGAAAACCAAAGGCAAGATGAGATATTTGCACAACAGCAAAGGGAAGACAGGGAAGCTGAGGCTCAGAGGCGAAGGGAAATGAAGGTGAGTAGAAAGCTAATTAATTCAAAAAGTGTAGTAATTGTTATTTTTCACACTAGTTAATTTGTTGATGACTGACTTATTGTGTAGGAGGATGAGAGATACAATCAAGAAGTGCAATTTAGAAAGCAGCAGTTGGACCTGCAAAGGGAAAAAGACGAACGGGAATCCAGAGCTCAAATGTACGCAATCGACGCTCAGCTGAAGGCTCAGCAGGCTTCACAATTACTGGAAATGCAGACGAGAAATCAGGAATCTTTTATGTCTCTAATTGCTGAACAAAGTAAACAGCAACATGCATTAGCGATTGCTCAAATGAACAAGAAAACCTGGCTGGACAAGACTTTCGACTTTGTTGGAGGAATTTTCGGTGGAGCTCAAAGCCAGGCAGCTGCAGCGGCGCCTTATGTGGCAGCTGCAATGGGATAATACATTTTCGAAATTTCATGTTGCATACAAGTTACATATAATTAAATAAAACACTTTTATTGAAGTAAACCATAATTGTTCTGTGAAAATTTAATTTGAGTCAGCAGCATTGACTTCAGTTCTAAAAAATAAATCAATTAATATGATTCGGTTCACAATGATAACCCTCACAAATTCGTAGAAAATCCTTGACATGTTGAAGGTCCAACGAATTCAGATTACATTCATCAGGATTCCCGAAAGCCGAAGTAACTTTGAGTGTCATCAAGGTTCATGAAGTTGAGTTGTTTGTAAGGTTAAGGAGTAGGTGATGTGCCAATCATCTCATGGCCAACTGTTCGCACAGACAAGAATACACATGATTAAATTAAGTTTGTTTTAAGTATGACACTACCAATTAATAATTCGCAGAAATGGGTCTTTTTGGACTTTCATTTAATTTAGGTGAAAGGTCATATTAATTTACCACGAAAATAAACTAATCAGTTTTATTTGGTTCTGCGAATTTCAATCACACCAGAAAACTTATAATTCTTTCCTATAATCTGCTCAAGCTGACAACTTACTAAATGAAAAGCTTCTTGATGGAAAAAAAACGGAATGTGATTAATGTCAATGAAGATTACTTGGTTTTCTTGGTATTCCATGTGATAAATTAATGAGGAGGAACTTGGGCATAGATTGGCTTATTAAGTTAGTTTGAATGCTAACTGCACGAGCACTCTTCTTTTGACTTGTTAGATTCGAAGCCTACATCAGCGTAGATTTCAACTGAAAACAATGCTTCCTAATAAAGCAACGCTGGCAGCGTATGCTATAGTTTTGTGTCTTACATTCTCAGGTATGCAAAGTTTATAACAATATTATTCTCCAGGTTCATAGTGGCCGTCCTGGCCGTATTCCATACCTATTGTTCTTATTAACTTTAGGGGCACTTGGGGAAAGCAACAATGCAAGCATCCTAGTCTTTGGACGAAGTGGAGCTGGGATCTCTTCCACGGTACATAAAGCTGTTTGTTATTCATTTCAATTAAATCTAAGAGGTTTAAAACCTGGGTGAAATCTTACAGGTGCGAATGCTGCTTGGAAGATTCACTCCGCCAGAACCAACTGCGGAAAAAGATTCCTCAACCTCATCTGCCATGAAATCAGTCATAACCGAGTATGTCGTTCCAATTCCAGGAGACTCGCCTTCTTTCTTGAAGATTGTTGACATTGAAGGAGTCACCGATGACAGACTCCCTGAAGACGATGCTTACATTCAGGCCTCCTTGAAGACGTACCTCACTCACCCAGAAGGACTCAACTCACAACGACCCACTGCAGTCCTCGTCGTGTCCAGATTCGACGACACTCGATACAACGACGAGCAATCCCTCTACGTTCGAATGCTCAAGAGAATTACGGATGTTGAGAAAGCAGTTTATGGAAATGAAGTTCCAGACATCAACATTTTGTTCTTCGCTCGCTTCATGACAGAAGTCAAGGCCATACAGCGATCTCCAAGGAAGAAGTTGGCCAGTCTGAAGTCAGCAGCAATCACATTCGTCGAAGGTATTTTACCGAATATCGCTACAATTGTTGGTGAAAACAAAGGTGAAGATTATGGATTGACGCTGAATGAAGATGGAACTTACAGACTTCCTAATCGCCAGTATTATCCTACCAACGTCTTTGAGGCTGTGGCCAATCTTTCCGACAGCGACGGAGTCTCCAACAGCAAAAGCATTGTCAAAATCTTCTCCACTCTTCGTTTAAATCCCAGCAATGATGGCACAATCAAAGCTTCACGTGTGCCTTTCAATGTCGCACCTGATTCCAAGGACGTTGATTACTTCACCCGCACCATCGTTGGAAGTGGACTAGGAGACATCGACGATAACGAGGTGAACTCAGCTCTACAAACGACATATGAGACGCTTTCGGATGCCAACTTGAAGACTCGGATTGCCACAATCATTCCTAGACTCCAGGCATTCCTCCAGTCCTTAAACATGACGAGATTGAGTGATCTTCCTTCCACTGGACTGGATAAGGTCAAAATTTTCCAGTCTCTTCCTATTCCCATTGAAAAAGACGTTGTACACATACTTCAAAAAGCACTCAACATGACGATGCCCCCTTTCACCCAGTCGCTTACAGTCGGACATGGTTATGACGTCCTCACGGATGAAGTTTTGCCTACAGACTCAGTCCCTTTTTCTTCTATTGCGATCAACACGTGGAAGTTTTCTGGCATGGGATATCTACTTCCGACTTTCCTGTCCTGTGACAAGCTTCCAGCCACTCACATCCATCGCTACATGCACTTTGCAGATACTGTCAGTCAGTCTGTGGTTCAAAGACAGGCTTATCTTGAGTACCCTAACAAAGAAGCATTCAACATATCCAATTTCGCAGGTCAGCTTCGTCTGGGATTCAACATTCGTCCTGAACAATACGATGTACCCGCATTGTCATCCGTTAAGGAAATTCAGACTCACAAAATGCAGCTGAATGATCAGATTGAGCTGAATGACAAGTTTAAAGACAGCGTCAGACTTCTCAGTCCTTTTGATTCGTCGAATCGAGACTCTGAGACGGAGTGGAAAAGCTTCTTTCAGCAATGGGGAACTCATGTCGTCTCTTCTGGTTTTGTGGGAGGATTCATTCAAGGAACTGTCATCAGTGACGACATAGTGGCAGCCTACGAGGATCAAAGCCAGGTCACGAACGCCCTTGAGCGAATTGTTAATTTCACTCAAGCGGAAATGGATGGAGTCACGTTTTACGGAGTCTTCGGAGGCGACAAGGACCCAAAATTGGCGAACGTCCACGAACTCCCAGCAGAAGAAAGGAAAGAAGTTGTAGATAAATGGGAATCCAGCTTGTCTTACGATCCCGTAGTGTTGAATTATCAAATGGGATTGATGCCCATCAGCGCTCTGATTGGACGTGTCAACGAATCGTTGGGCCCACAAGCAGAAACAGCGTTGGATCTTTTCCTCCAAGGGAACTTGAAGTACAGGAGAGACAGGAATAAACCCAGACCCCCCTCAGGAGGTAATTCTGTAACTCCTTCAAAAAGGCCAACGAAATACACAACCGTAGCCCCTGAAAGAACTTCAGAGTTCTCACCAACACATCTTCAGCCTTCACCAACTTCATCTGTTGTGCCCAATGATGCCATTCTTCCTGAAGATTTTGATCTAGCGAGTAATGTTTCTCCTACTTACGAGTCACCAACATACAATGACTCAATTGTTGGAGTTCCTGAAAACAAAGTACAGACTGCAATTGCCCTGAGAGTGTCCAAATGGGTCGCTACCAATAAACACAGGTCGGACGTTCTTCAATCTTTCTTGGCACAATCGACCATTCGGCGAGAGTAAGTTTGGTTTTATGTTGAATATGAAGGAATGCGTAACTAAGAATCGTAAAGAACAGGTTTTGATTCGCAGGATGGAAATGAAAGCTTACGAGGAGAACATGAAGATTCAGAGGGAGGAGTTGGAAAAAGAACGACTTATTCAGAAAGAAAGGCAGCAGAGGCTTGACGAAATCCAAAGGCAGGCAGAAGAAGACCGTCGAAGGCGTCGGAAAGAGGACGCCCAAAGATTCCAAGAGCAAATGGATTTGCAGGATCAGCAACGTGCTCAACAACTGCTTGACATTCAAAGACAAATGAATGAAACGAATTTCGCAATCCAACAAATGCTGCTGAAACAAAAGGAAGAGAGAGAGCGAGAAGAAGCTAAGCGAAAACAATCTTGGACATCGAAAGTTACCGGATTCGTTGTTTCCATTTTTAATGGGAAACGATGAAGATAAAATATTTGCCTGCTCACAATAATGCATTCTTGTTGTTTTTCATTTGATAATAAATTGAGAGATTAAATGGATATTGCAATTTCAAAAAAATATGGCTATTATTATTTAACTACGTACCCCATATTCGATTCGAAGATTTAAAAAAGACATACTCTGCACATGCATCTGACTGTAATAATAAATGTCTGATATTTTTGTGTTAATTACAAAGTATTTTAAGGGATTGTGTGACGAGAAAGTAAAAAGATTAAAGATGAAAGACATGCATTCATTTGGCATAACAGTAAACCCATCATACTCCCTCATATTCATGAACTTTCATCTTTTAACGAAAATAAAATATAAATTAATATTAAATACAATTTACTAGATAAATTAAGTCACTTCACTTCACATTCACAGGTTCTGCGAATTTCATTCGCCTCATTTAACTCATCGACTCTGACAATCTGTTCATGCTAATTGATTACACGGAATTACGTTCTCTTCATTAAATTGGACGATCATAAGATTCATATAATAATTAAAGTTAATCGGTTTTCTTGGTAATCCATGCTATCAATTAATGACAAACAAGAATCTATTTACACTGTAGACTGGTAAAAGAATCCCCACGTTCTTCTTTAACTTCAGGCCCTGATAACCTTATGCTACCATCATTACTTCGTGACCTTTAATTTTCTTCGTAAGTCGTGATGTTTCATACAGATTTCAATTCAGATATTGGTGGTTGGTTTGGCCAAATCAGGAATTAAAGTAAGACGCCTCACGAGCTTTACTACTTGCTGAGCTAATGATACGCTATTAGGTACTTAATATTAGACTACTTCTTCGAGGTGAATAAATCTGGAGAGCTCTCCAGTCTTCATCTGCTCAACCCAAGAAGAAGTCGCAAGCAGATGGGTTTCTTTAAAGCGTGTCTGAGTTTCACACTGATTGTGTGTGGACTCTCGATATGTCCCACCACCTACGGATTTACAAGTGGTCAGTACTGCGCATCTCTATACAATGCGGTGGACTTCGGTGGAGACACTTTCAATCTGACCGAAGGGTCAAGCTTCAGTAACTTGGAGGAAGAGTATGTGACGTTGGACTCAGTTTGGAATGTCACTTTATCCCTTCGAGTCGAACCTGGCTGCACTGTAACTGCATGCAATGATTCTTACTACGATGGAGAGTGCAGAGATTTCAGTGAAGGGCTCACAAAACTTCCAGAGTCGTTTGAAAATATCCTATCAGTTAGCTGCTCCTGTCCTCGGGTAATTAAACTAACAATTTCATAGTATCCATTCTTAGTAACAATAAATTAATAATAATGTATTTCTATTAGGCGTGTAAATGTGAAGATGTGTTCAACATTCGGAAGAAATCATGTGCCCGAGCGTATCTCTCTGATGGAGGATGTAATAACTGCAAGCCTTACTACACGGACATAAAACTTGGAGAGTCTGACACATTTCCAGAAGACTTTGAGACTAAAGTGACGTCACTGATGGTCAGACCGGGATGTCAACTGACGGTGCACGAAGAGCCCGAACTTCAAGGAGATCCATTATCAGTCGAGAACATTGTTGAGGTAAGGTTTCTCCCGTTTCTCCCTTGTTGAGTTAATTGATTGCTGATTGTAATTAATACTCCTCATTCCTTCAGAAATGGACTCAGCCGGTGAGATCGTATGAGTGTTCATGTGCTCCCGAAGATCCTAACTTGCCTTTACCAGAGCCTACCGAAAGACCATCGAATTGTATGTATTTAATATCCTATTTTACTTCCTTAATTGGGTCATGACCATTCTGTATCTTCCGTAGATCCAATTCCAATTGACATTCCTGACTCGTTGGATGAAATCAGTACGATGATGAACGGGGATTTCGGAAGACACCCGGGACTGCTAGCTGCCTTACAGTCAAATCGAGGAAAGCGAAGTACCAAAAACGCTTATATTCTTCTGTTAGGATCAACTGGAGCTGGAAAGTCAAGTGCAGTGAGTTCATACGCGTTTTTGTGACACTATGAAAATCCGTAGATTGCAAACTTTAGCTCAAATTTTACCGTCAACCGTTGTCCTTGTTTCTTTCAGATTAACATGCTCTTCGACAACCCAAATGTGACACTAGTTGGACCAGACAGATCAATAACAAAACAGATTCATGAGTTCAGAATACCCGTTCCCGTGGATGAGCTTGGAATCCAAAACTCCGAGCTACGAGTAATTGACACTCCAGGACTTGGAGATACTCAGGGACTGGATAAAGACGCACGGTTCCTTGCGACACTCGAAGAATTCTTGGATTCACACGAAGAGTTGAAGAACAGAATTCCCAACGTTGTAATGATATTCCACAAATTCCTGGACAATCGCTTTGCAGGCGAAGGCTCACCGTTTGTCAAGATGATTCGTGGATTGGATTCATTCAGAGAAAGACTCACCGATAAGAAGTACTCAAATGTCATCTTTGTATTCTCACATTTCACATCGGAAACAAAACCAATCGCCAGAAATCCGAAAAGGAAGCTCTCATCACTTAAAAAAGTTATTGAAGAATACAGCAAATTTCCTCGTCCGGTCGTTTTGGCAGTTGCTGAGAATAAAGCTGCTGATCAAGACCTTCTTATGATAAATGGCTACTACAAACTTCCTAATGGCGACTTCTACCCAAAGAATCTCTTTGACAGGATAACTCAAGTGACCCAAGGAGGTGGTGATGCCATTGGTGATGCTATCATTCGATCTGCATTCAGAAACCCAGACACTTTTAACGTCTCCTCATACGACTTTTCTCTTGGGGAACAGCACAAAAGCAGTAAAATCCCAAAGTATTTGGCAATATTGACTGCCGCAGTTTTTCCTGTGAACAAAACCGAGCTCTCCGACAAACTCACAGCAGTTCATGAAAAAATGGACCCTGAGCTCAAAAAGCGCTTCCCCGATGCACTTTACTATCTTCAGATGTCATTGAACCTTGGAAACTTCCGAACCCCTGCAGATTTACCTCGAACCACCACTGGAATAGTGAAACTCATCACTGAGCTCCGACAGAATGAAGCTGTTCTTTATCTTCTGAAGAAAGCTTTTGACATTTCACCTCCGGTCTTAAAAGAGAATGTCCTCACTGGCTACAGTTACGACGTCTTCAAGGATCACCCACTGCCAGTCTCTCCATTTGAATTGGGAGAACTCCAGAACTCAGACATCGGCTACAAGTTCCCAGCAATGATCACCTGCGTTGTTGATACTCACAGTAAAGACATTCTTAATTTCTTCAAGAACCGACACGAATATTTGATTGAACGAATAAAAAGCTTGAACATTGGAGGGAAGATCTCACTGGAGAGTTTTACTGGAGCCATTAAACCTGGACACAACGTGTTAGATCAGATTACTTCCCCTGAAGGAAACATTATTGCTCCAATCACAGCTGTTCGAGAACTCAGAACATTTGAACTTGTCTTGAACGATAAATTCACATTGACTCCTGAATTCAAGGCTGCAGTGAAGAGACTTTCTCCGTACAACGCCAGTGATCACGAATCTGTCGACCTGTGGAAGGCTTTCTTCAACGAATATGGAACCCATGTCGTCAAGTCCGTCTACGGAGGAGGAGCCATTGAAATTGAATTGCAGACGGATAAATTATTTAGCACGGAAATCGGGAGAGTTCTCATGTCCTTCATCCAATTTGCAGAAGACATTTCCCTAGGAAGAGTCGGCAATTCGTCCTTAAACCATGAAGGTATCCAACACTCCCTGAAGTTTATAGGAGGAGACAAAGATTATCACACAGGTGACCTTACAAAGATGCCTCTTCAGGAAGCTGCTGATCTCCTTGAGAAATGGAAGGAGTCTTTGCTTTTGAGTCCAACAATATTGACAAGTGAAATGAGACTACTTCCCATAAGCGAAATAACGAAGCGTTTGGGACAGAACATTTCCTCTGAAATCGAGCGAGCGACAGGACTACTTTTTAACTCGTCGTTGAGATACACTCCCCCACCACGTACTGCTCAGACGATTCACGACGACAGGCAGAACATTCAACTCCAACAGACGACCCAATTTTTCTCTTCCTTCATGGAACGAATGATGGAGCAGTCCAACAAAGCTGACGAAAGGTTCCAAGCGATGATGCTTTCAATGAAAGAAGACCAAAGGAGGTCGGACGAGCAACGAGAGAGGATGTATAATCAGCAGGTTAGTTATTGCAGGTTTATGTATCATATTAATATATTGCAAACACATCAATTCTAAACGAATCATTTGGATTCTTGCAGCTGGAACAGACGAAGGCACAACGAGAGATGGAAAGGGACATAAGAGCAAAAGAGCTGGAAAATGAAAGACAGCGACAACTACGGGAAGCTGAAGAAAGACGCCAGGATGAAGAACGGCGTCGAGAAATGGAAGTGAGTCGAGCTACTGCCGATCGTGCGCATCAGGCTCAAATGATAAGCATGCAAAACGCTGCTGCTGCACAACAAGCTGCGCTGATGAAGTCGATGATTGAAAATATGCCTAAGGGTGGTGGCGGTGGTAAGCCCGGAATTAATTTCGAGTTATGTGCTTATTACAATGTCGGACTTTTCTCAGTTGTCACTTTGTTTTTTAGGTGGCTGCTTGCGTGAAGGGACGCAGATTCTCATGGCGGACTTCACTGAGAAACCAGTAGAACTGTTAGAGGTCGGGGAAATAATTTTAGACCACAATTTGGCTCCAGTCAGGGTGAGTGGAGTGCTGGAGAAGTTCCTTTTGAATGACTTGTTCCATGGATTCGATAATGAGACCTTCTTCTTCACCGACACTCACCAAATTGTTGGAACAACACCCGGCGAAAACCTCCAAGTTTATGTGAAGGAGTTAAACAAAACGCTGCTGGAGAATCCACTCCTTTCTTATTTAAACGTCCAGGCACTTCCAGGGAGGACTGGAATTCTTCGGTACAACCCAGAGAGTAACAACGTTCTCCCTGAAGAAGTCACAGTCTTCACTGACCCCACCAGACAATCTGCAACGACCTCCGTCTTTATTATTCTCGTTGAGAGTGAAATTGGAACATATTTTGCCAACGGATTCGTGTGCAGACATGAAATTCCACCTCTTCAGCATTGGCCTCACACATTGTCCGTCCTGTTCTCCTTAGCTTCTGAGCCTGAAATCAAGTGGATTGAAGATGTGCCTTACAACCTGCAGACAGTCACGAAGATTGAAGGGGTTGTGGAGGGTGGTTACTTGAGATTGCGAGAAATCCTGAATAAGGAAGAAGAAGGAATTGCGGAAGTTGGAGTTGCCTCAGAAGGACTCTCCTTGTCGGATGAAGTCATTTCGGAAATATTTGAGAATCCAACATTTTCTGCATTTGCTGTTGGCATCTACGGAAGACTTGGACCAGCACTTGCTGAGAAGTTGGAAGTGGGCGAATCGGTTCGGTCGGAGGTGCAAATTCGAAGACTTCAATTCGCTGTGTACGAAGGACTAAAAGAGTATTTCACCAAAGCTCTCTCTGAAGCATTCTAGTGTTATGTTGTTCAATAATAATAATAACTTATAGAAATTAGCTAATAATCAGGAAGTAGAAATCAATCGCATTAAATGGCCGCTGTTTAATTTTACTCCATTAAATACTGTGATCTCGAAATTCTCGAATTACAATTTAAAATTGTTGCGACCAACCAAATAAATGAGTAACTATTTTATTCCTACAGACAAGTCCATTGTTCTTTCATTCATGAAAGCGAAATTCAGAAATCTCATGCATCTTAGGAACTAGTGCATTCCTATAACGAAATGGAGAGCGACTGAGGTGTGAGGTGAGGTAAGGAGACGAATCGAAGCCGGAAAATTGGAGGCCAATCTCTGTGTGCTCTGTGATAAGAAAACTCTATGAGCGTGTAATTATAAGAAGATTGAGATGTTACGTAAAACCTTCAAAATTTCAATCTGTAGGGGGTGGGATTCCAGGTACACACGTTAACACATCAATAATTCATGGTCTAATTTAAAAAGCCGAAGCAAAGAAAGAGAATCTGTACGTAATATTCCTGGATGTGGAAAAAGCTTTTGATGTTATTGGACATAAACATCTGCAAGAAGTTATACTTTCTCTCCTAACCCATTCAGAACAGATCGCTAAGCGTCCCGCATCTTCCTTCTTCGAGTAGTCATAAATATAATAATAATAACAATTTCAGTCAAAGTCACTCATCTTCCGGGTCAGGTCAAATGAAAAGACGTCATTCTAACCTACAAACAACCAAATATCAAAAGAAGAACAATCACAACAACTGCTGTATTTTATGACTCATTTAGCAATCATGCAAACAAGTGATCCCATAAATTGATTTTTAATAAAAGAAAAAAAAACACCCCACCAAATAAAACTGCAACTGTCCAAAAGTCTGTTTATTCATGTTGTTATCTAAATTCTACATTCATTATTTGTAATCCTAACGTTTGCTTATACAGCATTGCGCGTTTTTGGAGAGAGTGAACACTGTGAAGACGAAATAAATTGAACTCAACCTGCGGCGTGTCGAACGCGACTTTCGGCACTCGGCAGTCTCAACTCATATTAGTTCATATGTTGCGTAATAGCAATTCTAGGTAATAGAGAAAGAAAAGGAAATTGCACCTTTGATATTATAGCAGGAATTGGGAATCGGCAATTCTAACAATAAGTGGGAGTAGACTGTGGGAAACCTGAGAAAAGCTCATGGAGGCGATGTGAAATGGATGTGATTGATGGGAAGAGAAAGCAGATGCAGATTTCCCTGCCATATGGACATGCCATTGCCTCGAATCGAAACTTCACTCGCATCGCATGACTTCCGTAACATTTAAGTTAAAGTCAAGAGCACTGACGCAATCGAACTCTAACTCAGTTACTGAGGTGAGAAAGTGAGACAAAGTCAAAACAAATAAATAATGATTAAAGAAAGTGAAGATGCGAAGTTGGGAACATCAAATAATAATTATATTTGGGTGCAGTTGTGTATCTGTGGGTCATGTCCCGTAGTCCCATCCTCATGTAACAAAATTAACGAGGAATGAAGTAGCGTGGTGAATAGACACAACAAATACCGTTATCTCTGAAAGAGAGAGAGAGAGAGAGAGAGCAGTCATATGTGTGCAAGCAGAGAAACCAACAAGCTGACTAAGAATATCGTTCAA
>JAQGAD010002512.1:0-13226 GCA_034696625.1 Isotomurus palustris
TGGTGGTGATGGGGTGATGACTCAGCCAGGCGAGTGTGTTGGGTACTCGGCAGTTGATGTAGACCAGATGAGGTGGCGTAGGGCTGCAAGTTGTAGTTTAGAAGTTGGATTTGTATTTGACACTTATCGAGAGAAAATGCAGCATTAATCGAAGAAGTGATCTGTAAATTCATTCATTTAACAGATCCTAGTTTTTACAACAGCCTTACGTACAAATCAGACATTTTTAGGTTCACTTTTATAAATTTTTAATGATGTATTTCTATGGGTCGATTTGTAACTGTCGTGCTTGTGAAAAATCTGCAGAAAAATGTCACGCTTACCCCTGCTTAGAAAGCATTTTTGGGAAAAAAACGTCCCTGTGAATTTTTGAGTCTGGTTGAATATCTATTTTGCACGGGTGCCTTTGAAATGATAAAGTACTTAGGAGGGCGAAACTACTTCGATGCGCATCAAAATCTGTGTTTAACTGAAATATTGGTCGGTTACGGGATTCTTCTTTCACTTTGGGAGAAAGTTGGAAGTGTTGGTTGGTGGTAGCCAAGAAATAAATCAGTTGGTGACAATCCTTTTCTCCTTGTTCAAAGGATTTTGGATTTTGGTTTTACTACTCACGAGTTTAAGAATGTTGAATTGCTCCACAAGAAGACCAGCTAGAAATGCTCCGCTTCCTTCCTCCACCAACTCCAACCTCACTGAACTCTCATTCTTCCAGAATATTTATATATATCTGATTACATTATTCTGTACTCTCTTCTTCACTTTCACTTCAATCTGGGTCGACCGTCTTTCTGTCCTCCAACGTTGCTTTCCCCCCTTTCTCCTCCTTTCTTATTGATGGCATTATTATCATGAACATTTATTATAAATGTGTGTGTACATAATATATAGACACATATACACACTCGCTACATGTTAAAAGAAAGATTTCTCCTCAAATGGGAAACCCTTCTTTATATTGTGTGGACCCAGAATTTTGTATTTACTATGTGTGAATGCGTGTGGAAATGAATAAATGAAACTTTCTCCTACAAGTCGCAAACATTCCCAAGAATATTCCTGTGAGAAGCGATACTGAAATTATTATGCAAGTATGAACTCATTCAGAGAGAAGTTAGAGGAAGAAGGAGAAAGGATCGTCGTCGGCTCCAGGAACCACCACCGCCACAGGATGTCAAAAAAGCAGGAGACGCTGCAGTACGAGAGAAAAGTGTTGGCTGAGAAGAATGCTTACTGCTAACATTATGGCAAGCTAGGTGGTTGGTTAGGACAATAGTCTTGATTTATGATGTCTAAACCCCACGACAGGAAGGATTTAGACGATTTAACCTTAATCTGCAAAAGTCTTTTGATGACGACACAGTAGGCAGGCCAAAGATATCCCCTTAAAAGAAGAAGATGAGACTCTCTCATAAGAAGAACATCTGCACACGCTAACAATAAGTGTCTCTCTTACATTTCGCCATTCTCAGTCCCGGTCTCTCTTCTTCGTGTCTTCCTTCGTCCATCGCCCCACATTGATACTTAAATATTCAAAACATTTGCATACAACACGCTTAATATTTCTCTGTCTTTTGTGATATACCAAACGCTTGAGCTTATTTTTCCCGTTCTCTCGTCTAAACTTTAAATAAACACACTGTACAATTGTACTTATTAAAATTCAGCGTTATCTTTCCTTCCTTCTCAAAGAGATAAATTATTACTCCAAAACTTGAGACAATAGATGATTATGATAATTTACAGCTCATCTTCTTCATTTCCTAAATTCTTTTTAAAGACACAAAGCCTGAGGATAGAAATGAAACATCCGGCTTGTTTTTAACAGCGTGGAACATCGGATATCTCGTAAATAATGAGTGCGTTCAGCGTTTCACCCGCAGTACATATTTGTGCAAAAAGAGATAAACCGCAGAAAAGTAAAATTGCTCTGAGGAAGAATTAATTACGAGTTGCTAACCGCACACAGTTATCTGGTTTTGGTCTCTTCATTATTTATCTTTTCCCCTCCTGTTGCCTACTGCTACTCCATTCGTTCATTTTGCCTGTGGTTTCATGAAAACTACTTCAACTACCTAAGCAAGCTAAGCTTTAAGCTTTACTTACTTCTGCCAAATCGAGTGTGTTACGTTGCAAACTCAGATATTCCCTTCTTCGTTATATAATCCCACTTGCCATTTATTGAATATTTTTGCACAAAATCGATCACAACGAGTAAACGAGTTGCTCAACTATTGGGTAGTTTATTATGAAGTTCATTGCCTAAAAATTGGAGAAACTGGTTGGAACCCAGTTTGTTCTCTTTTACTTTCCTACTGAACAGGAGCCACGCCAAACATGTCTGAAGACGGAATATTGACTGATTGACTCTCTAGACAATTCGCCACACGAGTAAATTCTTTAATCAGCCCAATTGATTTAGTATCGTCGTTACAGATTACATAACAGTGAAATTTTTCCAACATGAGCCGTCATTGGAATTCAAGTAGTATTAATCTTCCCCGCAATTGCTATCCTGGATTGGGAATTGTGTCATTGGTGAGTTGCAATAAATCTATCGCATTAAAAAGTGTATTGCAGTTTAAAATATACTTTCATGCAATAATAATTTATTTTAAATACTATAATAAACTGTGCCTGGAATTTTCTCTTAAGATTATGGGGCTAGGAGTTATATCGATCTTAGCATACACAATGTCCGAAATCCAGAAATTAAATACTCAAGGAGATCCAGACGCCGGAAATAGTAGGAAGGGAGCATCCGTTCTCATTTTGGGAATAGCAATTACAGCACTTATACTCCAATGTGTGGCCTCCTTAGCCATGATGATTTCCAAACAACGAGTAAGTCATCATATTTATCCTTCATTACCTTCACTTTAGCCTCCACAGGGAATTGATATGTTAAAGTTGCAAACATTATTGATTATCGATTTCACTTACATGCTTTTTATTTCTAAAAATACAGGAAACCAGGCACCAAGTGGTTGGATTCATTTGTGGCCAATTTTTCATTCAAGCCTTTCTCATAATATGCTTAGCGTTAGTTCTGTACGAAATAAAAAAGCTGTCCCAATCATCTTCACCAGACGGACACCCAATAAGAGACCAACATAGAGAGTTACTCGGCTTTGGATTCTGGATTCCTCTCTTACTTAACATAATCTTCCACATCGTGGTTGTATCATATCTCGTCATCGCTGCTATTAAGTTAAGCACCAGTCAATCCACCGATAATGAAGAGATGACAGCGATAGTTGTTCACAAAAGAGTTCCGTCCAAAATTCCTAAGGACAAACGATACGGACTTAAGCCAGACAAAACCAAACCTAAGAAATAATAGCAATTAATTAGAGAATATTATTTTAGTTAGAATCTTAATTGTGCGAATCAGAAGACAGCGTATGGAGTTACATTCCTGAAAGATGCATCATTAAAATATGCTAAGCTACTTCACGCTGGAATTTGACGTAGAATTTGATATCTCTTGACTAATGATCCATACTCCCTCTGTCAGTGTACTCCCACCCAATGATGGCTCTATTAATATATAGATGAGTCATAGTATCCGTGATATCAAGAGTCATTAATACTTCTACGTGCTGTACTATTATACCTTACGCAATAATAAAAGGATTAAAATAAGTGCGTTATTCTGTTATGTGAATTAATATCCCGGCTGTATGATGTCTACTGTTCCATGTCAGAGAACACAGGAGCGTATAAATAACCTTCTGTTCGTAGGGACATAGTTTACAGGGAACGAATCATGATTGCCGTAAAACGGATGCATAGAATAGGAAAAGACATTAAGAGGAATTATTATGTGAGAGCAAGAAGGCTCCGAAAAAGTCGTGTGAAGAAAGGGTTGCTGGATAAAAAGATTGTCATATGCATTTCTTTCTAGTCAGTCATCATCATCATTCTCGTCATCAGATCTCGGCAAGATAAATGATTATCTCTTTCCTCTCCTAACTCTCCCTTCCTTCCTTCTGCCTTCACTCCTAAAGCCTATATTTCCATTAGCTGCTCCTTTAAAGTTTTTCAGACTCACACGATTTACATTTTGTTTGGTGACAGGCCTCCGAAGCCTCAACAATAGGGAGAAGACACAAGAGAGCCTTTTTAGTCTCAGGCACTTTATCAGTTTTTCCTTTCACCCAACCTGCAAACCTGCTATATAGATGTAATCTATCTCAAAGGAGGGAACTATGCGAAGGAATCCCTCCGAATAAAACAAGCTGTCTTCTATTTTCTGCTGTACACTGCATTTCGAAATTGCCAATTTAAATAATTACTTGGAGGCAGCAAGAGAGGAAGCAATTTTTCTACTTAAAGAGAGAGGCAAGAGAAGACTGGGAGTTCCGTAAAACTTTAATCCTTAATGGTTTCCATAATGGGGAATGAATAGATGCATATGTGCTTTACACTATACGAAATAGAATTACGTGCATCGTGCATCTATACACAAAGACACTATAGCTTTATATGCATACAAAGACGAGATGAAGAAGTGCAAGAATAGATACCAAATGACAAAAGGTTATGTGGGTTGGAAGAATGAGACAAAATTAATGACTGAGGGGTTCAAGTCTTTTGATCTGGGGTGTCTTATGATATTATTTCCCTTCTTTTTTACATTTTTTATATCATACACATACACGGAACTTCAATCAAGACGAACGAATCGGAGACAACAAAAGTGGAAAGTTTATATACGGAACTCCGCTTTAATTTAATGCATGCACAAAATTACTTACACGAACAGAACTACAAACTGGGAAAAGGCTGGGCTTTGTAATGGTGTGGAGTGTGGAGGACTCTTTTCAACTGCAATGAGTACAACAAAAAGTGTAATAAAAATGGGTGCGACATCGTTCATCCTTCTACTTCAGCTCAATACCCATGGCACCACTATATGATGATGATGATGATGATGGGTGAGAAATTGTGAATACCGTTGTTGCTGTATGAAGAATCACATCGCACACTGGATAAAAGTATGAGCAGAGGGAAGGAAATTCTAGCAGCGGAAGGAAGGAAGGAAGTCAAGAAAGGCTCAGGATGAAAGGGAAGAGGGCAATGTACATTCAATAATCATAATGCCATGTGAAATATTATTACGCTAAGTACTGCAGAATTCTCTACACACTTCAAACAAGACTTCCCTTGAGCCTTAAGTAGCAATGGGAAGAAACAACTCATCAATTTATAATGAGGAATTTTGTGTGTTGTGTAACATGGCCAAAGTGTTTTCGTGTGATTTAAATAAAACGTGAGCTGTAAGTAACAAGCAACCTACGTCCATCTTTCTGGCTGATTAATATTTACACACGGAGATGATGAAGAAGATGGACGTAATTAAGTAAATGGAAAAATAAAGAACCACCCAACCTTTAAGCCAAAGGTTATCTCATAAACTAAACACAAAATGCAAAAACAGAGACGTTGATGAAAGTGCAGCAAATTAGAACAAAATAAGATATCTCCGCACCTTTCCACGTTTCTACCTCCGTTGAAAATGAAATTAATGATCCAACAGTCAAGAGACAGGAATTCCCTCTACGTACTGTTTACACTTAACTGCTCAAGCAAAAAATAACTCAGACATCAGACAAAGTGTGTTCTATTTCGTTTACTTTTCCTCACTAAATCAGCGATAAAACATTTGCTCTAATGAAACACAAGATGCGCAAGTTTAAAGCAGAGCATTAAGTTAGTACGAGATGACTTGATTGCACACAGAAATATTTAGTTCTGTAGTTCTTTAGTTCTTATGCAGCGCAATAAAAGTAGAGCAGTCTTATTTTTGAACAGAGAATCCTCTTTGGAAAAAAGGGAAACGCGAAAGGTGACCTATATACTTTTAAACACTCCTTCTATCATATTATTTAAACACCTACAAATTAAGCTGAAGGTGCATCATCATTATTTACCAGCGGATATTTTCGGCCTTTTTCTAACACACAGGTAAGCATGTTTTACAAAACGATGTGAAAGTTTAAGGGCAGGTTGACAAAAGAGTCAAAGAATACGCTGTAATGCACCGGATGTGTCCATCCCCTCCGTGTCTGTCGTTAACATTGTTTATGAATAGTAAAGTCTAGTTAACAAATGATATACAAACAACACATTGAACTGGGTGTTCAATGCTGCTATACTTATTTATGCTGAGAGAAGCCATAGTTGTATGCAATGAGGTGACCTATTGGAGGATGAACATTTTTGTACCAAAGCTTCAGCATTGTCTCGAAGAAAATGGACATGACATGACATCAATGACAAGGCACATACATAAGCCAGCAAAGCAATAAAGGAGCATAGTGTGCAAGTTTCAAATAATAATAGTGTCAGTGTCACAAAATCTTGTACAATGCCCGACAGACTAAAAGAATGAATGAACTATTATATTTCGTGAACTTGTTCCCAAGCTCAATTGTATTGCATAGTGTGCAGCAACTGACGAGACTGACGAGAGAGTGAGTAAATATTCGAAGTTTCGAAGGGTTTCGTTGTTGCCTCAGCTATGCGATTCATTGACAATAGATTGAACAGACACTGCTGTCACTGTCAAGTTCACATTTGTAGCTGTTATATTCTCTGACCAAATCAATTATGTAGTTTAATAATCGTGTGTATGTTTTTCCTTCTTTCCTGAATCTACTTTCCAAAGCAATTTAAACTTGATCTCAGTCTTCCTCGAGGAATTTTTTGTGAGACTTTAGTAAATATTCATTTCCTTCCTTCGCCTTACTAACGTCAAAATGTTAGTGAACTGAGCTGTAATTTACTAATCAACTTTAATGGCAATGACGACATGCGATTAAAAGGATTGATCGCTTCCTTAATTCTATAAAATTCCTTTTTGTATCTTTAAACTGGTTCAAACAAATCACCCGGATCATTTGCAGTTTATCTGGACAATCAAAGCAGTAAAGGACTTATTGAAAGTGGGAAATAATGTAAATTACTATAAGCCTCCTGCAGTCAAGAAACGATTTCAAATCCATGGAGGATTTAGACAGCATCTGATAAAACTGACTAGGAATTAGGACAAGAAGGTTCTTTTAAAATGAACACCATGCATAATTATAGGAAACTGGGTAGATTCCCACGAACAGTTGCTGTGATGCATCAAGTGTAACTCTGTCAGTGACGAAAAACATCTTCTCTAAAGCTTAAGCTACAGCAAAGCACCTTGGACGAATGTATGAAGTAGTGTACAAGTAAACTTCCATACAAATGCATGTCTCACATTGTATGTGCTGTATGTAGAATGTATTTAACTCGACCCAAGTAGTGTTACTATACAGATACAGATTGAATAGCTCAGATGTTGTTTTTTGATGAATGGTGGACAAAATAGAGAAGACTCATTCGTGTGGTAACTTTTCATCAGAATGCACAAGAAGTTGTAGAGACTGTGTAATGGTCTTTTGTGCAAACGAAGGACACGGACTGTGGAACGACGAAGAAACTGAGATAATACCGTGTGGAAGGAAAGAAGGTGGTTGTAAAGATAATGATGTGATCTCACTATCATCATTGCTTCCTTGATTCTCATTCTAACCGACGACGAACTACACAAACATAGTTGATCAAGTCTCTTGTAGTTTCTTCTACACGAAGACTCAGAAGCAGCCAAAGAAAAGACAAAGAGCAAGAAATAAATCTGTCTCCTTCAGCATGATTTATTCTCCTACCAGTCTTGAATTCACTAGAGCCCAGTCCCCATGCATTGATCAGCCTATCGTAAAGATTGGAACTAATGATTGAGTTATAGATTGAGTCGGGTAACCTTTACCACCACCAGCTATCAAGCAGGTTGGCTTGACAAGTTCGATTTTGTCTGCGTTATTTTCCTTACTTTTCTCAGAACTGCAGACACACTGCAATACAACATACAACCATACACAAGGAGAGTCCAAAAAGAAAGAAAAAGTCCTTTTTACTTCCACTTCCATGCAACCACCATGGTTCCTTCTGATGATGTTTATGGCATCAAACCTTATTACAGCGAACAAGAATTATCTTCCAACCTGAAAACAATCATCATGATTAGCTGGAAACTGTGTAAATGACACTTGAAAAACACGAAAATAAGGTAAATGAAAAGATCTGTTGAGAGCAAATTAGTCAGTACACAAATGCTTACTTTCTTCGCGTTGTGTGTAGCTTTGTCCTAAATCCTGAGTCATTTTCCCAGACCTCCACAACAATACTTTAAATCAACAAAACCTAGAAACTCCATAGTCAACTAAACTAGCAGGGTACTTGTTAGGAAGGAAGGAATCCTCGACAGCCCTATTGTCAAGAATTTACCTACGCGTACATTGTTAGCCCATCTTTTAAAAGAAATCTCCTGACGAAGGTTCGGAATGTCTCACAAAGTCTTAACTCTTAAGACTCTGACTTTTTATGGCGTCTGAACCCACCCACTTCTCACTTTTTGTGTTATCCACAAAATTTTCATTCTCTTTGACTCAGCAAGCGATTCAATACAAAGTTATCATAGTTTAAGTAAAGTGTACAAGCCCGAGACTCGAGACAACTCTCTCTCACCCGTCGTTGCCTTTAAATTCTTCATATGTATTCTGTTGGCCTAATCTTTTCCCATTCCCATAGTCATCACTAGAGAACAACTCTACAAGACTCATCCTCCTCTTTGAGATTCAACTTATTGCATCTACGTTATTTCTATGTAACAAGACAAAACATCCATGTACAATTTTATAAAGTATGAAGGTAGGTTAATGTGTAAAATGTAATTGTTGTGTATGAAATCATACAGTCCCGTTCTTGAAAGGTTTCATGCTCGTTTCTATCGCCATCATGTCTTATGCTGTTCAACTCTTGGCTACATTTGCCTTTATGCAGAAGGCTACAAAAGCCGTGAAGTAAATGACTTTCTATTCAAATAAATACACGATAATGAGCCGGCTGCAACAAAAGTTTCGACAGAGTAATTTGTATCAACGAGCAAGTAATATTTCCTTTTTCGACATGTCTCATTAAAATTTCTTCCTCCTCCAGAAATGAACTCACGTTGTGTTGATGATAATGATAAGTACAGTTTCAGGTGCAATTCAACATTGTTGTGTATTACCACAGAACTGTAATAAGTAGGAAGTTGAAGATTTCAACGTGTAACTTACTTTTTATGCCACAGGAACTTGCATCAAAATTGGGATTTAATTTGACTCAGGTTTTCTTCTTTTTTATTCCTTCTGATGCAATCTGATCAACTCTAGAGATAAGTTTGTATAAACAGATTTTCCAGGGTACCTAAAGACAAAAGGAAAATCCCTGATCAATGCTCATTTTCGAAATACTCCTTTTTGAATGTCATTGTCATGAACTCGTGAATCAAATTCCCCAACCGCCTCATAATCCTCCCTTGCCTGACGTGCCTATAATTCACGAACTGAGATAAAATTCCTGTTTCCGAAATACACATTTTGGGTGTTTCCTTAGAAGGTTCTTCATTATTGTACTTTTCAGTTGGATGGGTCGGGTTACATAGCTTTTGTATTCTATTTTAAGTTGAGGTTTCAGTTTCAGTGCATCTGAGCTGTAAAATGTACATATAAAGAATATATATTAAAAATGCTTGTTATGCAACACATGAACTTCTTAATTTGCAGGATATCTCCCCATAAACATAACTTTGTTCCACTCAAGTAACTCGGTACAGGATTTGAGGATTCACTACGGAACGAGAAGGATATGCACCCTCACTCAACTTTTAACAGAGGGAAATTACTTTTAAGTGTAATAACAAGTTTGAAATGCAATCCCAGTCTCCACCCAAAATAAACGAGGTGTACAGGAATTCAAAAGAGATAGGTCAGAACTGGAAGAAGAATTTTTACGATGATCATCAAATCTGAGCAGGGCATTCTTTTCCCATAAATAATTGGGAAGAAGGTGTAAGAAATATAAACAAGTGGTTTAAAAATATTTATTCAGCCTGAGAAAGAATGTTAACGGAGGAAGATCCACTTTCCAGCTAACCAGGCGCCACGGAACTTACTTTGTCTTCAGAAAAGAATAAGTTACATAACAAATCAGCCACGCCACAAAATACCTAACAAGATAAACTTCAGACGAAATTTATATTTACTCTAGTGTAGAGGTATTTAACACGCTACCCTAATTGATACTTACCAACACACATCCACTTCACAATTCACATATCACACTTTTCCGCATCAGTATTACTTAAAACAACAACCGATCCCCATAAACACTTTCTAATCAATGGTTTCCTAATAGCATTTATATCCCAACCCAAACTTGACAAGATTAATGTAACAAGCAGCCCATGCACAAACACAATACTCGTAAAGTTGTCATTAAACGCAATTCATGAAACGACTTTCCATGCGTGCCACATAATAACTTCTCTCTCACAAGTTAAAATTAATATTACATTATATATCCCTTAATTTCATCGAATTACACGAAGACTCTTCCACTAAAACTAAATGACGACATGAGCTCAACTTCCAAACGAGTTTTATTCAGTCTTCACTCTCTTTCCACTCCTACGTGACATATGACACATGCCGAAGTCTAATGACACAGCCAGGGTGCTCTTTCGGCTTTAAAATATTTCCCCCATCATTATGACACTTAAGTCCATTAGCCATTTAGATTGTCAACTTTTTAATAAATCCTCAAGGGACACAACTCTGCGTGGCTTTACGTCAAAGACCCCGCAACCTCTCTTCTTCCTTCAAAGACAGCATTTCTTCCATTAAAAATAAAAGTTACAAGTTCTTTTGTCCACTCGTATTATGATGATGAGGTTGATGATGATTCGGATGATGTCCATAATACCTCTCTACCCAATTACTTCAACTTTCTACAACTGAACTGAGAGCACACCGAACCTCTGCTGGATCCTCTGTCAAGTTTTTTAGCATTCACTGGGAATAATCCCAGAGGCAATAGTACCAGCGGGATTGTGGGGCATTCAGTAAGTTTAGTTTTGAGTCAAGTTTAGTAAAAAGAGGAAGGAAGAGTTCATTCCCTTTCGTTGTTGAGACTAACTTGGCTTTGAATCCATCCATCCATACATTTTCAATCCCAGTCTTTTATGCTTTTTACTCCGTGTGTGTGTGTGTGTGGAGTGTATGAAAAGTCGTGTGTATGATGAAGAAGACCAGACAGATGAGAGAGAGAGAGAGGAGAGAGAGTCCAGGTCCAGTGAGAGAGAGTATAATAATACAATATTTAGTCAACTTGATGTTCCTGCGATATCCACCAACAACAAGCAGCTCGGCAGTACCCACGGACTCTCTATCTCTCTCTATACTCTCACTATACTCTCACTACCCGTTCGAAGAAGTTAGATGTACTCTGATGAGGATGATGATGCTTCACTTTTACTTCTTCCTTCATCTGTTACTAACTGAGTGACTGAAGGGGGGTGTTCATGAACCCATCTTCAAATAAAATACTCATGAGTCTCTATTCAAAAAACTTTATCCATTTCGCTCTCCGACCATCCCTGCATTCCACACTAACTAGCCCATCTAGTGAAATGATAAAATGAACAACATCCACCACCACCACTACTACAAGAAGAAAGGTGCATCCATTGTGCATTCATTGCCTTTTTCCATACAGCCTATTTTATATACATACAATTACGCTCCAACTATTGATTCTTTATTCGATTTAAACCTCTCTAATATACCAGATGAACTTCATTTGATCTTCCTTTGTACTTTAGAACACTACTAGAGAGAGATGAGATAGTTTAGTAGTTGTAGCAGTTAACATTACCTGCACACTCTCACAGTTGTTTCGCAGAGTTCTGTATTCCATACACAATACAATATTCTCATCCACTCCAGCGTGGAATTTTAAATCCCCCCATATTACAACTTGAACGTAGAATCTCATCTCCGTTACATGGAAAAGGATATTTCAAATTCACGGTACTCGAAACTACGCGGAAGTCCCCGTAGGCCTAAAGGCTTGTAGAAGTATATTCACATGTTAGTGTGTATGAAAATTTACACGATTACACGTGATGAATTCTTTTTGGCAAGTCTTATTGAAAGGCAGATGACTTTAGAAATGAAATTGCTACTCTCCTCTTGACATAATAGTTATCTTCTACCCATTCTAGTAATTCTAGAGCATATTTCCTAGTTGATTACAGGTAAGGCCATTTAAAATTTGACGTTTTAAATCCGTACAAAAAAATCATTTGCATTCTTCTAGGATTTGATGTTCTGGGAATGCTAGTGCTTTGTAAATTTGAATTAGAATTCAATCATCATCATAATGCGAAGACAACTGAGAATGATAAAGAGGATGCAGCTGAAACAGTTTTCTGATAAGTCTTCGACATGAGTTGGCGCCTAGCTGTTCGATTCCCGTCTTCCGTCGAATGGGATGCAATAACTTGAAATTCGGTTAAAAAACTAATAGGTAAAAGGTTTTTTGGCTCCCACTTCAGCTTTGCAGTTACTCTGTGTCTGTGTGTAAGTTAAAGGGTTCACTCATTTTTATACCCTCATAAACACAACAGCCTTTTTACCATTTAATGTTCGGTGGTGGTATTCATTCCATAAGTGGAATAGGAGTGAGCAGTGCACTTCTCCGTAGGTAGTAAACATTCATTATTGCCGTGTGTAGTATATCCCTTGATAAGCCCATCATAACACGGCATCATCATCACACGGGTATCATTTCGTTATATTCTCCCGTTCCCTTGTAATTCCATCCTTCTTCTCAATCATCCTTCAGCCAGTAAACACCTTCTATGCTGCTGCTGCTGCTGCTGCCTCTCCTCAAAGGCTTCCTAATTCCTCCGGTTCTCTGTTCTCAAGAGGTGGCTGTAAAAACAAAAACGGCATAAACATTTTTACGCAATAACTTTACACGCAAACCTAAAATTGTACGACGACGTGAATTGCTGCTTCCTATTAAACGAACTCTCTTCTTTCCATCATCACATCACACACATCCTTCCCTGTAGATGAAGACCAAGTAAAATTTTAATGAAGCTTATAATAATGACAAAACATGAGATGCTACAACAGCACTACCCGCTTATTTGCTTCCTCCCACACGCGAAATTGAGATTAATATTTGGATAATGGCGTAGCTAGCTAAAACTAAAGTATCTGTTTGCCTTTTGCAGAAAACTCCTATTAATTTTAATAACTGTGTGCGTATTTGTCAGCGTATTAACAAGGGAAAAAACA
>JAQGAD010002513.1:0-13222 GCA_034696625.1 Isotomurus palustris
AAGCTACTGTGCTTGCAACTTTTGATTCAATGTGTAGTAGCGTCAGTCGCACGATTCAGGATTATCATTACAGCTTTTGCTCCAGCTGACTGACCACTCTTGTGGTGGACACATGAATTCAAAAGTTTGCAAAGTACACTTTCTTTGACAAAAAGAACTCAGTCTGCAGAACAATCTGCGACAAACAGATTGAAAGTGCTCCGCTCTTCTTCGCAAGTTGGTCCAGTTGAGTCCATTTTGCAAGCGTGATACAAATAAACGGTCTATTTTCCGAGTTATTGAGCTCCCTACATGAGACCAATTTATTTGATTCTTTTCCTTCCATCTGAATGCTTTGAGTTACCACCAGCCTTTCCGTCAAGAAGAAAGTAAAGTCGTGTGTGTAGCCATCTGCTATTCTTTCTTACTTTAGTCTGGTCAGCTCAACTGTATCTTCGAAAGTAATGAAAGTTCTGATGTTCTGAATGAGCTCATGCCTTTTAGCTGAGTAAAAGTATTTTCGTTATGTCTTATGTAATGTAGAAATTCAGACAATGTGTTACGTTACCTCACAGACATAGTCTTTAAAATAGTAATACGATTACATTGCTAAGTAATGGATCGGGGAACGGAAATACTTTGACTAAACCAAGGAAGCCAGTTGAGGATACGGGCGGTTTTTGAAACAAAACTTCACCATAATTCGGAGCTCATACCCTAAAGACTTTCCACTCATCACTCAAGATGAAGCAACTCCGTATATTAGATAAAAGATGAACAAATGTACCTTAAACTAAAAGAGTACTTTTCCCTTTTATGAATATGTGAATGCGGTTTATATGAAACATTTCGTCAGTGTGTGGCTAGTGGCTGGTGGTTTCTCCGTTGAATGTTGAAAGACACACTTTCTTTGCATGTTCTTGTAGAAATATTGCTTCCACTTTCCATCTCTGGTTGATGGAATAAGAACTTTCCCTCCTAAGAATATCATTAAGCCAGAAACAAGACACGAGAACGAGTGTGTGAGTGGGTGGGGGAGAAAAGTAGGGAGGTAATGCAGTAATAGTTGTGCAACTACCAAGAGGAAAGTATATGCATGGGACGAGAGATAATAATAATGTTTAGTCTTTCAGCCTTGCACTTGAATTCTTGAAGGGCGTCTCAACTACAGAGATGGATATTCTTAGAGGTACGCATCACATACTAATAGCGGTGCACTTTCTCTCTCCGCCAACAACTTTCTATATTACATTACATCACTCACTTCCTCCTCCGTCGTCTTTCCTACAGCCAACAGCAACATTATTATTACTTTCTACTAGTTTCTACTACTACCACGAATGATGCGATGCGTTTATTTATACGGAATAGGGTGAAAACTCACTTTCTCTGCTCGGGTGGTGGTCGCGATATAAAATACAACTGGGATTTCTCTTGGTGCGTTTGATCTATGCCTTCTAAGTCGATAAGATCGGGAGAGAGGGGTTCTTGTGCTTCTCATAAGTAAGCAAGGGAAATCGAAAATCCAGCCAAGTGCTCAAGCATGAGAATTACTTCTCGTAAATCTACTACTTCCACTACATGCGTGTGCGATGTGTTTTATGAGCTTTAAATTTGCACTCTCAATATAACTACGTACGACATTGAGTGGTCTAGAAGAGGTCCAATAACGAGCTCGAGGAAGGAAGCAAGAGATTTCCACGAGTATGAGAGTGTCATGTGTGCCTAATGTGTAATCCTTCGCAATTCAATGGTAATGCAGTTTCTCCAAATCCAATCGAATCCATTTTCTAATTCATAATTAGATATAGACTTACTTCTAGACATCATTAAGCTTCATAAGCTTTAACAACCTTTGTGACAGAGTGCAGAGAAGTTCCATGAAATGAAAGGGTGTACGCGTGTGTGTGTGCATAAGCTACGCAATCCCATCAATTCTAAAGCCATTCTAACTCGATGCGTCTGCAACCACTTCCTTCTCTAAAGCCATTTATCCTACGACAACTGCTGGTTAAGATGCTCGTTTACGTAAACCGTAATAATTTTCTAAACCATCAACTCCTTCCTCGAGATGTTGCAAACCTTTTCTTTTCAACACTCCTTCAGGTTCAGATTCATAGCCTTGCTCCGATACGCATAGAAATGTATTTATTCCCACATTCCACTTTCATTTAAGTTTAGAGAAGACAGTTTCCTCTTATGTTGAATGTGATGAAAGGGAATGTGGCGTTTGCGTGGCAGTTTCGGTTGCACTCAAGCAGTCAAGTAAATGCACCCATACTATAGTTGAAAACACTGCAATTTAGAATTGGAAACGATCACATGGGTTCATAAGATGTGGAATGCTCTACGGATGAAATAATTCTGAGAGAGATCTTCTCTTACACTGATGTGGCTCGTGGTTTGTGAGTGTGGTTGACGCTAGCGATGGTGTGGATCGAGTTAATTCTACGAAATTTAGAACTTCAGAAGAACTTGTTCCATGTCTCGTATATTACATCTAAGAATGTTTACCACGCCATGGGTCTCTTCCTCCAGACACCCGTGGAATATCGTAGTTCGTAGAGAGCCTTTCTCCATGTCTTCGTTTACCTTATGGATGACTTGACTTGGGTTAACTATTGCCATTAGAGCGACACTCCAACTATCACATTATTCCCTTAGCACATAGTACTACGCACTACTCTACCCGTACTTTCTTCATTGCTACCCTGCTGCGACATCATTATCGTAAGTTCCTCTGTATATTTGTGTCTTAAGGTAGGCGTGTCACTTCATTCGAGTGAATTGTTTACACGGTTGTCTGACTTGCACACGCACAGCTTGTCCCTCATCTATATTCCTTGTGAATTGTGAATATCCTGTCAGTTGATGGAGATATTGCTTTCCATATTGACTTAGAAAATGCATGTGAGTGCAGAGAAAGTTAGGATTAAATTGCCAAGAGAGCATGATTTATGTCAATTTCATTTCTTCCATTTTATTTCAAGTTCCTTCACTCACTGTCGATCCGATACGTGATGGTGATTGTTATAATCCAAAATTCACATAATATTTGATTCTGTCATCAGAGTATATGTGATAGCCTGCTGGGAGGACATTTTTCGGAATAGGAGGGTGGTGGTTTATATCTTAAGTTTGAACTTCATCACCGAATGTACCTCTTCCGCAATTGATTCTGGTGCTAGTGACAATTCAAAAGATGATGAACATACCTATTTATCTAAACTGAAATAAACATTTGTAAACTTACTAGTATGGCGTTGGGGATTCCACTATTGTAGTTATTTACTTCATATTTTATTTCCTGACTTATTTTCTAAGCCACAGGACACTTTATTAAAACTGCAGTTTAAAATCTATAAATCGTATTAGGCATTCCTTCTTACAAAGAATCCAATTAATTTTGAGGGTGAGGGAGGGTTTGGCTTTGAAAGCTCCATGGGGAGAATAGGTGAAAGGTGTGTGCTTACTTTTTTATTGTGTGACTGACTGTCTGTCTAGTCTGTCACAGTCTTCGGATTGAATCTTGAATGGGACCTTAAAACTTTAGGACGCTGACTTATTCAATATAACTTTAATTTTACATGTCTGCCGTTTGCATGACAAGTTCAATTTTATGGGTTTTGTTGGAGAAAAGAATGATTTCTAAGTGTAAAACAAGTTCGCTTTTTATTAGTTTGTATATAGTTTAAGATATAAAGGATTACGTTTGATAACAAAAATAACATTGATTGATCTATACACGAATTTTCCCCTTGGAATGTAATTTCCCAATGTAGCAACTAATAATGTACGGAAAGTTGCAAGTTGCTTGAAGTGTGTAAACTGAGACGAGGTTCATTTGACTAAAAATCTGTGAACTGCTTCGTTGATGAAAAGAAAAGTTTAAAATGAATGGGAAGCAAGGGAAGTGTCCTCACACCAACGAACTCATTTCTTTCCTCCTTTCATTGCAACCAAATTAGTTTCACTAACTATAATGAATAATGAATAGGACTTGAGCAAAAATGGGAAGTTCGCTTTCTGTTTACGGATGGTGTAAGTTGAGACTCGTGGTGTGCAATGGAAAGCTGTTCGCTGCTTCCTTCCTTTCAAAAAAGGTGGTCTCTTCTACAACTGTCCTTTCAGAATAGGAAATTTATTACTTATGCATGTAAAATTCCATTTGTTTTCCATAAAATCCCACCCTCTTTATTTATAAGACTGCGTAAGACTTGAATGTGCTTTTGTCTCCCAGCGGAGTGTGTAATGTGAGGAAGACCAGTACGAGAAGAATAATATGTGACGTGTATTTTCTCTTTCTCTCCTCACATTATAATGTTTTCGGAACGCAAAACTCAGTGTTTTATTGTTCTAAAGGAATAGGTTAGGTGTAGGATAATCACGTAGAAAACAGAGAAGGTCCATGCCAAGAGAAAGCACGGTTTCTAGTTGCAACTTTCGTAATAAAGTCTCATCAACACTATTTCACTGTGAATCCTGATAGTTTCAGATGTTAATTTGAAACTAAAGGCTCTCTCTCTCTGTTCTTAACGAATCCCTTCCCTGTAGAATCGAAACGAAAGATTTAATTTCCATTCAGCTTCTTTTGATACTTTGTACAGCACAGCTCAAGCTTCGGAAAAAGGCCCGAAGTCTCACTAGAGTGTGTAAGTGAATAATAGAACTATAGAAGCTGTTCTTGGTGTCAGGTTTTTCAAGAATGATAGTGAAACTACTGAGGAAGAAGACCTTTTCGCCTTTTACTGCAGAAGGGGAAAATGCATTTGTCCCGGGTGGGTTTTATGTCACACATACGATAGAAATTGCAGAAAGTTTTATTCAAGAATGTGAGACTGGTACTCGTGACTTGAGAGGTAAATTATTTGTTGGTGACAGAATTATTGTTATAACTATATTAGGGGACGAAGACGACACTGCTCTTCTTCTAAATGTTTTTTGGGATAAAGATCTTCAAACGAATTTATAGAATAAGTGTAAGGCGAAAACTTGCCCGAATGAATAGACCGTGTTATAAATGAATCTAAGGTCGAGACACATACACGAGGGGTCTTGAGGAAAAGTTTCATAAGTATTGAATGAGAAAAGTGAATACCATACTTTGTAATCGTACACGAGGAGAACCAAAACATATTTCATTCACAGGATTCGTCAAACAATAAAAATGAGACGGAAAGCGTATTGCAGAGAGTAGACCGTTTTATTGCACTGCAATAAAGTGCTGTACATGTAAATGACTTGGAGCGTAATAAGAATTTGATTTCCCTTGTAAAGTAAGGTAAAATATGGGCGCTTGGATTGTAGTTCTATAACCATAATGTTATACAGCTTAACATGATGAAGAAGATGATAAGGAACAAATTGTTACCAAAAGAATTATAATTGTTTCATGTTGTCCACGCCTTGTTGCCTATAATCATCCATCCAGCAATTAACTCAGTCCCTTTTATGTGATGATGATCATTAACAATTAAGTTTGCTGAGAAACTTCACGAGGCAGAAGATTGGGAGATACCAGAAGAATAAAGACTTACGAATTGTTTAGTAAGTTCAAGTTACCAAATTGCTATATGCTCAGCTCACATACTTCACGAAACGAACCAAAACTTTGGAAAAAGTTAATACTTCCTGAGACCAATTACTGTGAAGTGTTGACTGTATGGTCGTTTCCTTTATAAATATCTGTGGATTGGAGACTACTATACAATTCTCTAGACGTGTCTCATATAAACTCTAACTAGTTTTCGACGATCTCCAAGATTAACTTTAGAGTAATCCGCCTTGTGTCTTTCCTTAGGTTGATTAACACATCCAACTTTCCCAAAGCTTTGGGTGTCGCTCCATGGTTCTTCTCAATTGTCTTAGTTTAGATACCAAGCAAACTTTCTTCTCTAGAGTCCTCAATGAAATTTACTTGTAGAGTCAATATGGCTCTCTGTGTATGTTTGTATTTGTCCTTATTCGATACTTGAGCTATACTACGACCAAAGCTGTGTAATCTTTGTGGAGGATAAAGCGTTGATGATACCACATCTTTATTCTAATCTGTACACGTGTTCTCCATTCACGGAATGGATCACCGGGACTCTGTAAGCTGAGCTACAGTAATGCACTTCTGCTGTTGTCATTACAAGCAATGGGTAACACTCATTCTTGCTCTAGTGATTAGAGCAATTTGTTAACACGAGGAAAAGTAGTGTTCAAACTAATTTCGGGTCTGACATTCAAGCATCCATACTGGAGAATGTTCTTCCCTGTTTGCCCTTGTGAATGAGCGAAACAGAACAGCCGTCCTTGTGTTATGTGTAATTTGATCTCTGAACACTACAGTTTTACCACAAAGAGAACTGGTGGTATTCATTAACTTCCAAATTATCTTTCTCATAATCTTTGAACTGTTGTGCACAACTGTCCTACTAGAAGCCATATTCTTCAGTAAATTCTACATGTCTGACAAAACCTCGTGAAATTAGTTCATCTCGGTATTTTCTAAACGGATTTGTTCTAGCAAACTCACCCTCTTCTAAAGTTGTGGAATAGGAATAACTGATAGTCCACTTCATACATATAATAATTCTTTTGGGGTCCTCCTAGTTCACTGATAGGATCTTTGAAGGATTTGTTACTCCGTTTGAAGAGAAGGAAATGAAAATCCCTTTTAATTACATGCAACTTATTGCCCCTCACGAAGTAGAAAATGGAATTTCCGAAACCTTTATTATCTCCTCATATATAAGCAAATCTAAAATCTGACACGGAAATTAAACTGTCGAAGACATCTTTGATGCTTCTCATGATACCCAATGATACCCAAAGACCCAAAGTCAGAATCCATTTACTCACCACCTGCGAGATTAGCATCAAAGTTGGTAGTACGTAGCAAATAGAAATCGTGATTCCCAAATTCACATCTAACCTAACCTGCTGACGATAAGAAAAGAGATAAGTAGGTTAGAAACGATTTTTGAAAGTCATCATTGAAGAGTGTACAAATAGGTTTTCAATTCAATAAAAAGTGTGAAGATATGACGATAAGTCAGTGAAAGATACTCCCCAACTGCTTTCTTCGCAGTTATCTTCCTCAACCCTCAACCTCAAGAGAGTCGCATGTCGCAACGCACACACACACAGTGAATAGAAAGTCGCTTACACAGTGTCTCTTTCTTCCTTCCGTGTTGACACACAGAAAGATAGAATAGATTGATTTTATTAGATATCTTTTCAAGAAGTGAAAAGCTACTACCGAAACCGAAACTACCTTTCCTCGTGGTATATATTCTTTCCTCTTCAGAGATCAATAGAGAAAGCCATAGAACTTTTAAACTTCCCCTTGTCGAATTCTTACGTACACACTATCTCTTCTGAATCTGAGTACCATTTTGCCTCCAGCAAGTTCACAGGGATTTCACTTGCTTGAACACATAAGAGCCATTTGGATAAAACCATACACACACGAGCACACGACGGGGTTTGAGTACTTTCTCCTTGAGACACACACGAAGAAGTTGCGAGACTGCGAGAGTATGAAAGACACGAGATACGAAAATGTATGAAGTGAATGTCTACGTCGGTGGTGTTGGTTTGGAGTAAACCTTCCATCTATAGTTCCAACAGAATTGTTGATCAAAGGTGCGTAAACTCGTTTGATCGAAGATATGTATACAAGCAAGTGTGTGAAGCTATGAGGATATATTATTATATAGACACATAGACACACACGGTTGTTTGGTTTGTTTTCCTTGTCTTTTGAAAGTAAAATGCCTTTGGTTGGTTGGTGACAATGCGATGGAAAAGTTCCTCTCCCAAGAATTTTCACATGTCTTATTCCATCAGTTCCAACTTGACTTGAAGATTGCTTGAAATGAAAAGAATTCCAAAGTTGGTTTTCTTAGTTTGAACGAGAAGTGGAGGAAATCAAAAGGCAAAAAAGTTTTATCATGACTATCATCCTTATTGAAAGTCAATTTTGCGAGAGAAAGAAAGCTGGAGATTCACACACTCACGCTTTCTCTCTGTTTGTGCATGAATTGATCCTTCAGCATCAATGGAACTTGAATTGGATTGTGTGGTGTTGAAACACTAAGATAAATGATGGACAACATGCCTGCGAAGTGAATCTACTCAACTTCTCTTTTTTATCTGTGCTATAAATAGTTTTTTGGAAGAAAACATTCTTGTTCAAAGCTGAGAAAGCGTGCAATTTTTTATACCACTGCACTAAACTTTATTGTACGGATCTTTTAAATTGTTCTCTGGATAATTAGATTCTTTGAATTATCTGCCAAGTTTTACTGCCCAGCGCCCAACATGCAGCCAACTTATAATGATGTCAGCAAAAAAACTTTCTTGTGGAAAACTGCATTATGACAAATCATACACAAGCAGCCATCGTTCCGAGACGAATGCACACTCATTAAAGTCTTGCGAAAGAAAAATGCACTAGAAGTTGGGCACAGTTGCCTACGGTTTGGATTAATTGATAGCTTCAGTTTTTAACGAAAGCTATCTCCGGTCCTTCTCTTCATAAAGAAAGTTTTTGTCTCGCTTATCATCACTAGCATGAACCATTTACCCTCGATGTGTTCTCTTAGCTATCCGTAGCATTACTTGTAAAGCTGACCCTTATTCTTCTGAGCTGTCTACAGATGCATCCGAACTTTGAGTTTTGTTTAATAAAATATCCCGGAATGCACGAAGTTAGAGACAGTTCAAGTAATTACTAATGTAGTGAGTGAAATAGAAAGAGGAGAGAAAGTTTAGAGGGTACATAAAATAAGACCGAACTGGTACTTCGGATGGCACATGGTGCTAATGATTCCATTTTGATAAGAGATAATGGTAAAAGTTTCTTTGTCCGTTTCAACTGCGACTTTTGCTTTCCATTGTAGGATCTCTGTGTGTGACGTACAGATAGTGTAGATGGACGAACGAAGATGCCCTCATATTGTAGTTTCCTTTGTAGTTGGCTTAAGTATTTTATTTCTATAAAGCAAAAGTAAAGATCTGGTACATCTATTGCGGAGTCATTGTGTGAAGTAATATTTAATGAATTTTACTTTCCGTCTCCCTCGTCCTTTTGTTTGCGAATTAAAACTAAGCACATCAGGGAATACATGGACAGTGTACATTCTCCGTGAAAAAGAACGTCTCTTTTATCGTTTCAGTAATAATACATGAGAGCGAAGAGATCAAATTTAGCAATTGGTAGCTCTTTCTTGATGTCCCGTAACTGCTGCTCTACTTTCTCGAGGTTATTTAGTACAGAGTGCTTTACTTGCAAATGTGTAAATAAGATGGTGATAAACAGTTCAAGTGCCGTTTGTTGAACATCTTTAACTGTGTGGTTCCTATTTCCAAGAATGTTGAAACTCACGCTAACCTGAATCTCACAGATTGCACTTTCTTGCGAACACGCGTAGTTTTCCTCCTGGAGGCATTTATTCTCCCACAAATGGGACACACAAGTAATTAATTCCTAAATTTTAGAACACCAGTTAGTTTCTAGGACATAATTCCAACCCGTTGGCTCGCTACGTAAATCGCCCGATTACATTACCTTTTCCAGGCAATTATGTCGTCAGAGATGACACCAGAAATAGAAAAGGTCAAAGAGGCATGCTTAATTAATGTGTGGGCTGTTCACGAGCTCTGCAATCTACAGTGCACCATTGGCTATGGAAGTTTGTTTAATGTCCTCACTTACAATTTGGATCTAAAATTAGCGAATACGTAACTTGAGTAAACGAAAGAAGATTCGTTCAATAAATGTTGAATGGTGCAAACTGGCTTGTTTTCTATTCAGCCTGTCCAGGAATCCTGGAATGAATAGTTAATTCAGATCTGCGACTGTTTGGGAGGTTAAACAATAAAGAGAATTGAATGCGTAAATTATGAATTCAGAGTTTCAGAGTTGAATGAAAAGGTGAGGAGACACAATCTGCTCTCAGTAACTTTAAAGGGAAGAGGGCCAGGTGGTGAAAGGGGAACTAGGGATCGTTTGTAAGGAACAACTAAATCATTCTTCCCGTTTATATATTTTTATGCTGCGGTTGCCTGCAAGTCTTGCTTCCAAAGTATAGAGAATAGAAGAAGCAGCGGACTTCATCACTCTATAATTTCTTATCTTATCCGTCTTATCAAAGTTAATAGTAATCTACCGTACTACCGAACCGGAAGTAGCAATAACCGTTAAGTGCTCTCATGTTCAATTAGGTCACAAGTGGAGGAATTGTTAAATGGGTTACCACCGTGGAATCATAATGCTACAGTGAGTGTAAAAAAAGTTGCTCCCCTTCAGGCTGTTCCTGGAGATAGCAACACTTCTCCAGTATTCTCAATTCTTTTCAAAGACCCTAGCAGAGTAAGAAACCGGAAGATAAATTGCAGGAAGCAAGGCCAGTAGAGACAGAACACACGTTATCTCCAGAAAAGTAAATAGGGTCAGTCTTAACTGGCTTTAAAAATAATTATTGAGATGACACGTATAGAGTAGAGTTCGCTGGTGGAGGCTTTGTAAAATTGGATTTCTGAGAAGCAATTCCATTCTTATGAGTTCCAGCTTAGGTTAGCTGTGAATGTGCTAAGCGTCATTGGGTTTCCTCATTTCTGTAAATCATTCTTTCTCTCAGGTATTAAGTGAAGATGAGGTTAGGAATTTACGATTGCTTTGCCTAGTTAGTCTTCAGTTTCTAACATTCTTTGACTGCAAGAAGACTAGGACTATTCATGAAGCTAGTAGAAGTGTTCAACACATGTCAAACAGCCATTCGCCAAGTTGGCGCCAGGAAACCTCACTCATTCATTCTTCTTTTGCTCACGTAAAAGAAGAAAAGGGAGTGAAAATGAAATGAATTGTTAAGCGGAATGAACGAGGGGTGAAATGAAGTGGTAGTTGTAATGTAACATGAAGAAGTGTTACTGAAATGAATTGAGCCACGGAATAGAATGAGGATACTGGGAAGAATAATTGTACTCCCTTACAGCTTGAGATAATCTGTAAAAACTAAAAGATCAGGCAAGCAGAACTTGGAGGACGCTGCAGATGAGCTAAGAGTTTGTTACTCAAGTAAATAATAGAATGTTAGGAGAATAAATAGATTGGAATAACACACACAGATAAGCTCATGTACGCAGTTCAAGCTCGAGCTCAAACTGTACGAAACTCAACCACGCGTAATTGCCTCACGGTCAGGGGTATCCGGTGTCATTTTGGTGTAAATAGTATTATGCATATGTCCCTGGCTGGTATGACAGAACAATGATGTCCTGTGGTCTATGTGCACCCCATTTCCTGCGTGCAGCTTTCCGACTTGTTTTTGTGAGACGCATTCGAGACGTTTTTGTCCATTGACTTCACGCAGCACATAAGAAAGTTTAGTCTGCATGGAACGCAAGTTTCTATCATTCACACAAATGACAGAATCAATTAGTCAGCACTCTGCTAAGTTTGTTCTTAATTAAATTCGATTTCAAATGTATAATAGCTTTTCAATGTGCAAATAAGGGGATTACACTTTTTGAAGTTTAGTGTATAAAGCAGTCACTTCAAAGCCGGATAGATGAGATCAAATCTGAGACCAAAAACTTTCAGTGAAGTTTAAAATGCTTGTCAGTCAAGGATAGAAAAGTACCCATTTCAAATTGAGTTCTGCGTTAGGGCTTGTGGAACGAAAGGAACTCAAGTGATAGAGGATACGCACACAGAGGCAGATGGTTTCATGATAATTCCTTTTATTCGCTTTTAAAGGTCTCCCTCTGATAATAGCATTGTTGTCATTCCATATTTACTCGACATTTGGGAGATTGAAATCCTTTGCATTGTAGCAGAGGATCGATTTACGACGCACGAAAGAATGTGTAGCGTGCTCCTGTGTAAGTTCAAGGCTTATCGTATTGCATGCAGCCCAAAAGCTTTCAAGCTCTCTAGACTCGAGAACCCCCATGTTCTGCATTAAACTTACTTCAGAATAGGCAAAGCAAAGCAGTTACAATTCTGGCGATACACCGATATAATTTCATACATGCTTCTAGTCAATGTGGTCACGAAATGAGATGGGATGTCATAGAATTCAATTGGTCTTTAAGCTCTGTGGTTATCCTTCTCCTTCTTTAGCTATCTGTAGACAAGCAAGCTTCTAATGCTCAAGCAGAGCCATCGAGGAACTGCATTCCCTGTGCTGCATTCAGTTGCGTATCTTTTGAAACATAGGAACAAACAATTCCTATTGAGGGAGACCCTAATTCAATTTAGGATAAGTGCGCTGTTAAGGTTAACTCTGGGCTTCTGCTGAGATTCGTTTGCTTGCTCAGTAAAACAGAAGGAAAGGATTAGCCTCATGACAAATGGAAATATTTCCAAGTTAGAGAAAGAGCAGAATATCTTAGTCCAAATAGAAAATATGACAGTCAGTCCTCATACAGATGGAAGATACGAGAATTTCTGGAAATGATTTTTATTATTTTTATTCAACATGCGAAGCTCAGCTTGATTGCTACTGCTGCACACGAATGTTGCAGTGCCTTCCGTGTTTTTCTTCGTGGAACCTTTTTAAACTCCAAGACTCCTAGAGCTGCTGGGTTTTAGTTTGGTGCTCTTTCTACTTTGGAAATGTGATGGTACGTCCAAATTTGTTGGAAAATGTTGTAAAATTTATGAATCAGGAATTCTCTTTGTCCTATCCATCAACTATAACCCTGTGTCTTACAATATGTAGTGGTCTATGGTTTATATTTACCGTATGCCGTAAGTATACACACGACCGTGATGCATGAAGGTTACTGACTTTCATGAGAGACTATTCTCCAGAGAAAGTTACTGACTTCTGAATGCGCGTACATAAACTCACGCACAATCGACATTAAGCAAAGTCAGACGGAGCAGATGATCATCCGAGATGCTAAATATTCATGAGTGTTTTCTAAGGTTATTCGAACATGAATATTATGCATAATTCAGACACAGAAAGATAATGTGCACGTTATGTTCCTAAAAACCTTTAGAGTAAGAACTGTCCGATATTTCGCGTAGGACCAAGTGAAAGGCTACGCATAAAGGCTACCCACTCTTCATAAGACCTTCAAATGAAGATACAGTTCCCCGTATAACTGTTTTCAACCCATAACAATACACAACAAATGATTATTTTTGAGACCTTACGATTAGAATACTAGAAATGTAAAAGTCTCCTATGAGATAAGTCAAGATTAGTCTTAACGTAGCTAGTAAAATATTTTACAGGAA
>JAQGAD010002514.1:0-13219 GCA_034696625.1 Isotomurus palustris
GCTTCGTCAACAGGACAAGACAAAAATCCAGCGTGAATTTTGGAGCGATCAGGAACAACGGAGCAACCTTGTTCAGGCAACCAACGATCGTCAGGGAGGTCGACGATGGAATCCTTTTTGTTGAGCAAGTTGTTCCAGAAGTCATTTAGATTGTTGGCTCCAGGAAGACGACAGGACATTCCCACAATGGCGATTGGCTCTTTCTTTTGGATTACAGAGAGAGACGAAGTTCGGTTCTCCAGTAGAATGTTTTTGTTCATCGAATGCTCATAGCAGAACTGTAAATTTTAATAGATTGTTAGCTTAATAGTTTTTATTGCTGAAAGAAATCTGTAAGGAATGAATATGAATTATTACATCAAGACAAATTCTCCATATTTGTTCCATCTCATGGAAAGTGGCATTTCCAACATCGACAATTTTGAGGCCCTCATTTTCAGATGGGGAATTACTGAAATAATATTAGTGTCATATTTTAGCTTAATTCGGTAGTGTTTTAGTTCGAATATCGGATAGAAATTTAAGGGGTTAATCATTTATGTTTTGGCTTACTTCAAATAGTTGTCGTAGAAATTCTTCCATGGCACAATTCCTTCTACTTTTCCGAAATTGTCAAGTCCAGCTGTTGTACCTTTTGGTAATAAATGATTTTGATTTGTGATATACAATGTATACATATATTTGGTACTATATGTTTCCGTTGGATTATAAATTAATTCTTACCGTTTGTAGCTGAGATACTGTTCATAATTTTAGCGTACAACTTCATTGATGATTTCATTCTCAGAGATGATGCGATTTCAATTTCACTCAAATTGGTAAGACGATCAGATTTATTCAACCCGTGTACAGAGTCGCCAAAGAGATCGTCAATGTTCCGAACAGCCTTGAATTTCAAAAATTGGCTACAGTGACGTCATCATACTTTTAATCTTAAACTGTTAACGTACAATCATAGTAGGCCGAAGGAAAATAATCCGTTCCGTAAGGTTTAGTTTGAGACATTGCAATTTAGCGACGAGTTCATCGTTCAATTCAGGAACGTGATCGAGAGTCCAAACTCCGTCAAATACCGTGGAGAGATTTTCCCTGGAATGAACCGGAGATTAATGGAATGAATTAATGGAATTCATTAATATAGATATCATCAAATAACCCATAATATTAATTACCTTTAATATTATGGTAGATTATATTAATAGTTAATTTTACATATTATAATGGGAATGATTGACTTACAGTTCGTCATACGTTACTGACTTTCCAGTAAGAATAAAAAAAGGTTTGGTAGTTCCAAAAGCTCTTAAAGATTTCAAGAGAAGTTTTGCTTTGGAAGCTTCGATGTCATTTCTGACGTAGGTTACCCACGCTGCAGAATTTTCTGTAATTGAAAGAGTTGATTAAAAAAATTTGTTCGAATTAGTTTACGATCTAAAGTTGAGTTCTTGGTTTAGAATGTTACCCATCTTTCCACTCTAATAAGACAATTCGATTCCGAGATGAGAGAGTCTCTAGCAGTTGAACAACTGGCTGGTTAGAATGAATAGAATTGAATGATTTAATATTATTTGAAGTGAATGAATTCAAATTCTTATCTTTGAAGTAACTGAAAAGTTATCTTGGTAAGATTTATTTATATAAATTGATTTAAATGAATGCGAATATTTACCAGTTCTTGGAGATGTCTTTCCCAGAGTTGCAGTAAGGTAAGTTTCAGAAAAGATTATGATGAAGTCCTAGAAACAACCGAGAGGGTAGGTGACCAAGCACTAACGTAAATCCCATAAAAGTCTGATATTTCTTAGGAAAAGATTTCGCAACTTGGGAAGCCTCAGTAGAGGCTGGGCATCAAGGTAACTCTGTCCACTTAGGCGGATAATCTACCTGAGTTATTGAGATAGGCTGGAACTTCGGGAAATGTTAACTGGGCTGGTTATTAAAATTATATCCCATGAGAACCGTTCTTAAGCAATACCATACCAATTAATCCTAAAGTACATCCTCCAATCCAAAAAGTTGACGTAGAAGATTCTGGTGATTGGCTTATTACACTTACGTCTATTATTAAAATTCAATACGCAATTACACAGCCATAACCTTGTCAAGAAGTAAGTTCAGATACAATCTGGAAGCCACTGGGAATGTTCATTTAAAGGAAACATTGCGTAAGTGTCAGTGAAGCTTTGCGTCTTACAAGCTTTAATGATAAACTAATGTATGTCCCAGGAGTTAAACAGAAGGAACAACTAGAGAACGATATTGCTAAATGGTGGAGACTCTTGTCGAGACAAGAATAAGTGGAAACCTGATTGACTTGAGACGTGAGACGTGAGACGGTGGGAAGGGAAGTGTTTGTGATGAAATAAGTTCTGATGACGTGTTTAAAGTAATTCGAGGTTTTTAAAAATAAGGTTGACAAAGAAGGATGAATGGATGGTGTGATGAAGTCCAAAGTTTGAGTGTTGGTGGAAGTGAAACTATTTGATCTGACAAATGTTTCATACTTAACAAGTTTCATTTCTTATTTATTGATTGAGTTTAGACGATGAAGCAAGACGATACTAGTTTTGATTCCATGAAACCCAAGTGGTAAATGGCAATTAAATATTTTGATTTATCCTTTAAGCAGTCTAATTATCCACCAATGAAATTAATGAAGTTTTGATGATGTCACAACTTCCTACACTTTCCAGTTTCCAGTGAACTCTACTAATGAAACCGTTTTTTAAGAAATGAATTACACAGTTCATATGATTCATACTTAGGAATGCCTGTGATTCAGGTTTAATTGCAAATCCATGTAAAAATTAAAAATGTGGGTAAGCAGTTTAGGAGGTCACCTACATAAGAATATTAGACAGACAGACAGACAGACAAACTGTATAACATAATTTGCGCTAAGTATGTTTAACTTTTTTAATGAACCGACAGAGGTGACGAAGGTGGACGGATATGATAAGACTGCGGAGGTTATCTTTTGATGCACCTGAAATTACGTAATTACGCAAGAATAGGACCGGATTTTAAGAAGTATAAAAGGGAAGGCTTTGAAGTTAGGTTATCATTCACAAGTTTTACTTGGGTTTATAAACTAGCCAGTGTGCTTTAATTACAGTTTTTTTCGAAATTTCGAAGAAATGAAGACCATTTTGTGCCTAGTTGGAGTGGTAGGAATTTTTGTGGTTAATCTCCAAGGATCGCACGGTGCAGTGCTACATAAAGAAGGAAGTAAGGATTTAATTGGGATGGAGATGCATCAAAATTCCACGGAGATACTTGCGGTATTATTGAGCTTAAGCATTTATAATTAATTGAAAGCATGGAACCTTAATTAGTTTTATAGAAGTAACTTCTTACTCTCCTTTTTCTTTTGATAGGAACTAATTAACTTTTTAATTTCGAATGGGACCGATTCAAATGAGCATGAGGTGGAAACGGGGGGAAGGAAAGGACGAGCGTTGGGCCCTGGAATATGGTGCAGCCTTCCACAGGCTTTGGTGGATGCTGTTAGTTCATCTCTGAAATTTCGAAAGATAGCATTGTTAATTAAAAGTGTTAATTTATTTCTAGTTTAATCCGAGAACAGCCAGAGTCTTGGGAATGTCTCTCTGCACTCCTCCACTGTGGAAACAACAGAAACAACAACAGAAGAAGACAACCACAGTGGCTACTACTACCCCTGCTATTCCACCTCTGTGCTTGGACACACCGTCTATGGATGGATCCTGCATTACTGAAGCACCTTTCCCTAAAGCTTAATTGTCATTCTGGTACACATAGCTTGAGACTCCAGCCTTGGCTTAAGCTGTACACCTGAGAGTGTTATCTAATTTAATAATCGTTTTTCAAAATTTATTCCTTTCGAGTATCCGCAGTGCTGTTTTGTTACGAATGGTATGTTGCCTCGACGGCTCGACCTTGTAAGTCTTTGAATTAATAAATCACAAACAAAGTAATGGCTGGCATAGTTAAATAAATCATTTTAAATTCATATTGACGGAATGCTTTTTGAGGCTTTATAATCCAAAAATGCACATTTGATTATTCGTCTGGAGAAATGTGGAGTCTGTAATAAGCGTCAGAATAAATTTTGTGGCAATTGAGAAACTCGTAAAAATTGCGTAACTTGGTTTGCAAAGCAATCATGTGAATAATTCTTCTAGAAGATTCTGGAGTCTCTGGAGTTCGAATTGTGACAGGTGAGTGATTGCGTAATAATTAACTTGCATCTTCATTTAGATAAGCCCATCATCGAGAGTCAACCTGCAATTGATACAAACTTGCTAACTTGATTGTGTTTGTATAATCAGTCCTTCTCCAGTTCAGTTTAAGTTTAATACACAGTCAGCTTCGTTTAAATTTAAAGCTTGAATTGAAGTCACATAATTATTTTAAGCACATATCATCACAATAACAATAGATTAGTTGCGTGGTGAAGTTGATATTGATAATGGGAGAACAATAGTGACTTTGTTGAGTAACATCCAACACCTGACAGGTGTGTGTTGATTGATGATCGATTAAAAAGTCATTTGTGGCTTTTGATAATAAGAGGAGCATCGGTTTCTTTGTTATCTGAAATCTGAGGTGTATAAATAAATCGGGGTGTTCCACAAACAAACCAGTTGTCATCCAGAAGAAGTTAAAGATTCAAAAAGTAACTTTTTAACATACAAATCCCTATTTCAAAAATGGCTAGATTGTTGGTAGCTCTCGCTCTCGTTGCCTGTGTGGCTTCCTCAAGGTAAATTCTGGATTCTAATTCTGAATTGATTTTTTATATTTTATAGGAAGTAGATTTTTGAAAAATATATTTTTGAATCTTCTGCAGTGCTCAGTTTCTGACTGACTCAGTTGCCCGAGCTCGGCTGACGGCGGCAGGAATCACAGTGAGTTCTTCGGGAGGCTGCAGCGACAGGGAGAACCCAACGTGCACGTCCCTCACTCAAATCAGAGAGAACACGATTGCTGGACTTGAGACGCTGAAGCGAGCGTCTGCCTGCACCATCAACGTCACTGGAGGAACTGAGGTGAGAGGTCAAAGAAAGGCTGTAGGCTTAATGGAGTCTCACGTAACCCCGTATGTTGTTGTTCTCTGTGTCTGTAGGTTGGACACGCTGGAGGAACCTATTCTCACTACAATGGATACAAGGCTGATATTTCCATCGGGTCGTGCATTGACGGGTATGTCACGAGGTCATTCACATACATCGGAACGCGACCTGGAGACGGAGCTGCTCTTTACGAATCTGCTGCTGGAAACATCTACGCCAAAGAAGGAAACCATTGGGACATCCTTTACTATTAAACATTTCTGAATCTGAATTCTGAACTCATAGAGCTCCATTCCAAATAAAGACACACCCTGTATATTCTTCATCATTAACACGCAGCGTGTATAGCGTCGTGGCAAAAGGTTAATTGTCTGGGCCACCACCATTCACAGCACATAACGCGTAATTGAAGTTATCTGCTCCTCCTGCTGCTTCTCAAGTTGCATAAGCATTTATATAAGCATACAATAATGATGACAATGTGATGTTATGAGGTGAGAGGATGAGATATCAAATGTGTTATGTTATTAGTTATTATTGAGGACACAAGAGAGGGAGACAGACAGGTGTGTGTGTGTGTGTTATCACAGTTGATTTATTGGGTGGCGATGGGTGGTGTTTGTTTGGCCTAAAAATAGAAGACTAATGTCACTTGTCACTTCCACAGGATGAGTGAGTAGTGGTGTCGCATTGTGAGTGATGATGACGATGTTCTCATGGGACGAGTGAGGTGGTTCCACTGTTCTTCAACACGCCGACTTGCTTTCCGGAGAGAATCTTCTCGAAGTTGACGTAGGAATGGGCCTGTAAATGTGATTATTAACACACACAGGGTGATGAGGACTGATGAGTATTGCTTGGGAATGGAGGTTAATTAAGTGTGGCTGTTGTGCTTACTTGAGTGAATATCTTTGTGGCGTCGATGCCGAATCCTTGTTTGATGGCTGAGAATCCTCCAGGGTGGTTGTCGACATAGGAGGTGACGTCAAAGACTTTGCCTAAGGAGGAAAGTCGACATGAGTTAGATTTGAGCGTCGACAGTCGACAAGAGTTAATAGGGACGTACCACGGAGGGATATCCAGGCGTCTTTGCGTGTGTTGTGCTTGGCCAACTCTTCGCGAGTTATCTCACGCGTTGTGGACGTTGAGGACGAGGCTCCACTCATCTCAAGGTCAACGGGACGGGCCGTCGTCCGTTGGGGAAGTCCCCGTCAAGATTTTGAGGCACTGGGAATTTTAATTCGGCTCTGACGAGAGATTCAACGGAGCATTTTGGAAACAGGGAATTTGGAATCGCTGTACGAGTGGAATCACTGGAGGAAAGACAAGTGTAGAGACTGTTGATTGGTGGAAATATGGAAGTCACAGAAGATGTTCCAGTTGTTATGGTCGCCATTTTGAAAGTTGAAGGAAGTCGAAATTGTCGAAAGGAATGACCACGTGGAAGGCTGCGGGGTTTCTTTCCACAATCCAAAGTGCTTCGTCACTTAATGTGTCACGTGTCATTTGAAAGATGCTGGGTAAGCAGTATGGCGATAATAAGGTCACAGTCGACGAGTCGACAGTCACAGACCGCAGTCGTTAATCTTTCACGCACCATTTACGCTCAACTCCATTGAGAGAGTTGTGTTTGTTTGAATAGCTTGTGGCTTGTCAGAGTTCCATAGAAAAAACAAAATGAATTGTTCCCAGAAATCAACCGCTTTGTTGTTTGTGCAGAAGCGATGGAGGTTTTTGGAAACTATAGGGCTGGTTATAAATAAGTAAGCGGTCCTTCCAGCTGAACTTGTGACATGAACTCATCAACTGCTGGAAGCTGAGTTAGCTGAGATCTTTGTTAAGCAGGAAGGACGATGGAGATTAAGTTGGGAATTGTGTGTGTTTTACTTCTTGTTGGAATGTCGGTGGAAATTGCAGACGGACACGGGAGACTTATGAAACCTCCAAGTCGATCTTCAGTGTGGAGGATTCCGGCGTTTGCGAAGGACGACCCTCCAGAGAATTACAACGACAACGAGTTGTTCTGTGGGGCGGTTCATCAGGAAGAGGATCCTGGAAGGCAGTGCGGAGTTTGTGGAGACCCTTTGAGTCAGGCTAAGCCCAGGGATAATGAAATTGGGGGCAAATGGTATCGGGGAATAATCACGGGGAAGTATAAGGCTGGACAGGTAAGTTGGAGACTCCAGGCTAATTAATTGGGAGAGGTTAATTAATTAATTAGCTGTGTGGATGCGCAGGTGATTGAGGTCGAGGTCGAGATGACGAGAAGTCACAAGGGAGCGATGGCATGGAGACTTTGTGCCTCACCGGAAGGAGGGAAGGGAGAGACGCAGGAATGTTTTAATCGACATGTTTTGAAGTTGGTTGATGGAAGTGGATCGACAAAACTGCCTGTGAGTGAAACTGGAGTTTATAAGGCGAAGTTGGGCCTTCCTGAAGGGCTGACTTGTGCGCGGTGTGTGATTCAGTGGAACTACAGAGCAGGTGAGATGGAATTAAGTTAATTGGAGCATTCATTAAGGATGGGTAATTGATTGGTTATATTTCCAGGAAATAACTGGGGAACGTGTAGAAATGGAACTTCTTCGGTGGGATGTGGAGCTCAGGAAACCTTCAGGGGATGTGCGGATGTTTCCATTTCTTGAGATGGCTTGGAATTTAATATCCTGTTTTATTTATTTAGTTTTGTGGTAGTGTAGAAATAAAATGTTGGTGTGCAGACTTTGGTCGACGTTCTGAGTAGCTTTTTCGTCGAAATTCAGTCGATCGTAGTTAATTTTGAAATCTGTGAATATAATATACAAGCTTGTGTTTAGTTAACGTCCAAAATACGTCCATGATAACTTATACATCTACGTGTGGAAGCACATGATCAGCAGAAAAGCGTTTACTACATATTACTGCTGATTCAGTGTGACTTAAGTTAGTATAACACAAGTAGTAAGACTGTCCTACCTCGTGTGTGCGTGTGTGTGAAAAGTTGCAAGCACACAGGGGCGACTACAGCACCACCACCAGTTGGAAAATTGGTGGAGCTAAAATGGTGCAAGTCGATTGACAAGGGACAAGGGATGACTTTGTGCGTACCTGTAATTTTAAATTTCTCCACAAGGACCAAGGGTCTGCTAGAAATCTCAAAATCTGTGGGTTTTTTTACTTCAGCCTGAATTTTAGTGTCTTTACGCGCGTCGTGGAGAAATTAAAATAAGAGGCATTCAAAAAATCATCCGCTGTCCCTTGGTGAACGAATTGCATCATTTTGGTTACAAAAATTTTGGACGTCGTGGTGGTGCTGCAGTCGCCCCTGTGTGTTTCCACTTTCATTGCACATAGTCCCGTGTGGAATTGTGATGGTGAGTGAGAAGCGAGGATGGCGAGTAAAGTCAAGCTACTCGTACTTCAGCTACAGTTAGCAATCCGTTTATATATGGGAAAGATTCAGCTTTGTATTTAAGTTAATTAATTTCTATTACCTCGGTTAACTTACTTACCTGCATTTCCACACACACTGGATTCTTTATACTCATACTTTAGAATCTAGATTAATGCATATTATAGAGTTAGAGAATGGTAGCTTGCCTAGGTCCGTGAGAAAAGGTAAAATATTGCCTAATAATCCTATCTCTCCAGTTGTTTCTTAGAGATGATTGGAAGCTGTAGAAATTTATATCCTTTGCTTTGTTGCTAATAAGGTATAATAAATTCAGCTCATTAATGCTATATTAATCTTCAATTAATTAATATAGATTGGCAATGACGCAGGTAAAGCAACAGGTAAATTGTAGATTTACTTTACTGTAAATTGTCACAGTCACTAGATAAACAAGGAACGATGCACACATGATCTAAATAAAGGTCAGACAGGCATAGAGACTAATTACTTTCATGTATTTAATTGCTACACACACCTTCTTTTGAATGGCACAAGGAACTCCCTTAATTAATTGAGATGCAGATGCGTGCGGGCTATTCTACAATGAAATAATAAAATATGGATTAAAATTCTACGCGCAATTAAAGAATCACAAGTAAGGAAATGCCCACACCTGAAAATTGCGACATATGCCATTCCGTGGGAACATTTTGTGGACGTCATTTTTTAGTAAAGTGATATTTCAGGATATTGTAGTCTTAAAGTAATACGTTGTACTTTAGCTTAAGGCTTAAGGTTGAATTACTTAATGTAAGTTCAAGAGCATGAGAATCTGTATCTCCAGTCTCCAGCGAGGAAGGCTAAATTGCGACATTTTACTTACAATTAGCTCATCGTGTCTGAACTTCGTCATCATTTGTTGCAGACTTAATACCCCAAGTGGTTGAAGATATTGATTCCTCACTGAAGATTAAGGGAGCTCGATATTCCAATATTCTATTTTAAATACATAATTTTTGAATACTAGCTGAGTTCAAAATGGGTGTAATTGCTAGAAGTGGTTTTGTAGTTTTAATACATTTCTTAGTTTCTTTGGCTCTAGCACTTAATAGTAACTTAGATAAACTGCAGTTTGTAGGGTTATACGTTTCAATAGCTTTGGTAGGCTGGTTGTCATATGAAATATCATCAACGGTTTACGACTCCTGGCTGGGACATGCGTTGGGGAAAGGAGTAGATTTCAAAAAGCAAGGATCCTGGGCAGTTATCACAGGAGCTACGGATGGAATCGGACTTGCATTCGCTCGGGAGTTGGCAAAGAAGGGAATCAATATTTGTCTCATTAGCAGAACAGAAGAAAAACTTGTGCGGTGTGCGAAATCAATTGAAGTTGAGTATAAAGTGCAGACGAAAATTATTCAGGTAAGGTTTACTTCTCAATTAATTACAGGCTGGATTTTGGAGCTTGATTTTAAATCAAACGGTAAATTACAGATTGACTTCAGCACCCATATGGAACAGTACACGAGTCTTTTGGAATACGAGCTTCGTGGAATGGACATTGGAACATTAATTAACAACGTGGGAATGACGTACAACGCACCTGAAATATTCCACGTGGTTTCAGAAGACGAAGGATTTTGCAATCGAATGATAAATCTGAATGTGACTGCGGTGATTGCAATGACGCGAGTTGTGTTGCCTGGGATGGTGAATCGTGGAAAAGGAGCTGTGATTAATATTGGATCTGTGGCGTCGCTTTATGGAGCTCCGTTCTTCACGTTGTACGCAGCAACAAAAGCTTTCATGGAGAACTTTACTTATTGCTTGGAACTGGAGTACAAGAACTCTGGAATAATCTTCCAGTACCAAGCACCAGGATATGTTGATACGAAAATGGCGAAAGCTCGACAGAAAACAATTTTTCTACCGACTCCAGAACAATATGCGAAGGCTGCATTGAAAACAGTAGGACTGCTCCAAGGATCGATGACGTGGCTTCCCATAAGACCTTTGCATTTTGCAACGAGGAATTTAACACGAATTGTTTCGCAACATCACATGAGAGAAGTTTTGTATGATTTGTTACATCCATTCTGGCTGTTTGCGAGGAAGAGGCAGATGGAAAAGCAGAGTGGAAAGAAGTTTCAAATGGCTGTTTAATGGGGAGTTGCGGGAGTTAGTTTATCTGATGTCTGATGTATTTTGTCTTTGAGCTGTGAAGCAGAATAAAAGTTGTGAAGATGGTTGTTTTTTTATATTTTAACATTTGATATTTTAATCCAGGATTTGATTAATTTAATCAAGTTTTGACTCTTTGTTAGTTTACGCTTTTAGTGTTTTTTATCTTCTGCGATTTTCCGTATTGTGCTGCAAATTATGTGAATATTTATAAGGTTTCCAATTTTAATTGATAGTAAGTGATGAAGGAAATGATAGGAGTCTTACTTTCCAAACTTAATGTAGTAGTTTTCTTTTGCTAAAACGGCAGGATATATGTCATCCCTGTATGCTTCAGAATCGGAGGCTGATCCACCAATACAAACGGGTAGTTTTTCGGGAGGAACGAGTGAAAAGAGAATGTCGTGATTACTTCCGTGGATGAAAAACTAAGGAGGGATTAAACTTGTGAATTGACTGTTCATATTAATTAAGGCATTACATCTTTACATCTCTAGTTAACTTACCCTTTCACGAAATTTCTTTGGAAATAAGTATTTAGTTGCAGTGTACATTGCAATGAAATATGAAGGAGCGTTGACGACGTGGACTGAGTTCACTCTCATTGGAAATGCGTTCTTTAAAATGAAACATTTTTATTAATTAACATTTGATTTTTTCATAGTATGAAGTCCATTTTACTTACATAAGTGAGTTGAAGTATTTTTGCAACGAAACGAGGTCCCATATTTTTCAAGTGTGAAAGTCCATATCCACTTGTGTCCCAAATGCCAATGACTCCGTGTTTCTCCGTTAGTTCGTCTTCCCAAACGACTTCCTGGTTTCCGATGCACGAGATTAGATATTCGTCTGCTGTCATTTTAGTTGTGTCCCAGTCGCCTGAAATGTTTGGATAAGAACTGTCAAATGTTTATGTCTTTTAATTATCTTTATGGGCTTGGGAAGTGGAAACAGATTTCTGAGGTGGAGTTCTTTACTTGAAATTGAGTTATAAATAATGAATGCTTACCTGCTTTCTGCAGAACTATAAATTGACCGTCAGGTCCTCTTTGCCTGAGGACTTTACAAACTTCTGTCATTTTACTTGGAATTATTTGCTGTACTAATTCGGCGTGATTTATTCGTTGTTTAAAGTACATCTGCATCTAAAACAATAAGATGACAGTAAATGAGTTTTCTTTTAAGGTAGCATGAATTCATATAGCTGGTGTGGCTTACCTTGTGATATGCATTATTAGTGGAATACTTGCAGCCTCGTATGAAATGCAAAAGGAATTTGTCATCCTCCAGAAGCCACTGGAAATGACGGAGAATGTTTCCTTCTTTATCTGATGATTCTACAAATCAAGTAAATCTTTTAATATTTTAATAAACAGAAGATAATTTGTAATCTAACAGACCTCGCTGTTTTATAATTTCACGTAGTTCCTCCAAACATTCTGAACTCCTGGATCTTTTCGTTTTGTGAGAAGTTTCTATGTTCTCATTTTGGGTTTTGAATGTGTTGGATTCCATGATTTTTTGGTTGAAATGAAGTCAACAGACAACTAAAATAAATAATTAAATCACTGTGGGATGTTGTGTGACGAACTTTACTTCAGGCAATGAACCATTGCACTGAAGAGATTTAAGTAGTGATGTCGAAAATGGTTTCAATGAAATAAAGGACTTTCCGCTGCACTATGTGAGGCTTTTAATACGTAAAGCAGTTTTATAATCTTCAATACAGCTCAGTGCAAGTAGAATGGGAAATGAACGATACAAAAAAATTGTAAATACCGACTGACCAAGCTGTTTTTGTGTGAAATGACATTACGTAGTAGCAGCAGCATCTGATGTACTTCGCAGTTACGCTGTAACAAGTTAAGTTTCTTTTCTGTGTGTTTCCGAGAAGTGGCGATAATTGGAAAGCAAATCAAGTTTGCATTTCGTCGTAATTTAGCTTGGTTGCTTAATTCTCATATGCTTACACAGCCTAGTTGGAAGTTCTAACCTTATTTGTTGCTTATTTAATAGATTGATGCAGTTAGTAAGGGCACGGGTCATTTGGGCAGACATTCTTACTTTGTTTGTAAGTGCAGCTACTTTGTTATCATCCAAGTCTGTTGAACTATTCTATGTTTGTCTGTTGGATTCAGATGTGTGTGTGTGTCCCATTTAATGCAAAAAAGCTACTGCTTTTGAACTATAAGAATGTATTTAATGCTATTAACTCACACATCAAGTGACTCAGAATAGTTCACGCGAAAATGCATTAGCAATTTGCACTATGCATGAAAACTTTGAATGCGAACTGCTCGCTTTTATTTCTCAAACACTGCTGATTTTTATGTCAACGTTTTTTTCATGTACTGCTTTAGCTCACATTCGCTGTTATTATATCTTAATATTTCAGCTTAAGTTATTGATTCTTCTGTCATCAGCAGCCTTCTTGACTGAGCTGTAATTTATGAAAATACAATTAAGGTTACCATTGTAATTTAAATGAGTCCAAGTCAGGAAGGTAATAATGAGAAATGAGAACTGACCTCCTGAACTTACAATATTTCCTTGGGAGTGGGGTTCCGGGTATTTCAAAAACTTGAAGTGCATTTAGTAGTCAACCATCTAA
>JAQGAD010002515.1:0-13216 GCA_034696625.1 Isotomurus palustris
AAATCAATTGTCATGTTTTTATGAAAAGCACTCATTTTATACATTCATATTTCTACAAACCACTCAGTGAGGAAACTATCATCAATTGAGAATAAAGGTGTGCAGTAGGCATCAATTTTTGATGAATACACGAGCAAGTGAAGCATTGCAATCAGACATTTACTAGGATAGCTATAAATAAATAATACACTACTTGATGTATTAGTATAGGTTTCTCTACGTGAATTATATCAAATACATTTTGTGCTTTCAAATGCCTCAAAAACTCAAATCACCAAATACAAATAGAGTTCTTTATCCGTTCATAAATAAAGCATTTATATTCCTTTTACTGCATGCGATACGATCAGTCAATCCTATTATGGCTAAGTACAGTTTGTACTAACAAAATACATACTACACCCATCCGTCACCTAAAAGGCTGTAGATTCCTAGAATTAAATACCTGTTTAAATTTCATTGCATTGAACATACGCTTTCATTTTCCTACTTTCGATACAAAAGTAAAATTGTATTGATGCATGCTTTCCGATTGAATTAAAATTCACTGATTAATCGGATTTCCAAAGTCAGATTGAAACAGAGTTTATAGCTGAGCCATTGTTGGCCTTGTATGTTTCAAGAATTAAGATTCTGAAAATGGGTAATGGTTGGGTTGGGTGCGGGATCCAGGGAATGATTGAAGGCCATTTATTTGCGAGAGAGGAGACGCGACTTCTCTATCATTATTATGCAATTTTAAAATAATTATTGTTCTTGCTCATCCACAAGAAACAAGTGGACGATAAGGTAAAGCAGAGGGACGACTTCTTTCAATGATGTTCTACCTCGAGAGAGAGAGATGTGGTCTGTCGGGACGATGATGAATCCTTTTTTCTAGTTTTTGTGCATCCACAAACCTACTCGTTCATTCCTAGAGATGAGTTTCTGAGTAGCATTTCGTTCGGCAAGGTTAAAAAGAAGGAATGGTTGTTCTTGTTGTTTGTATTCAAATTACTTGAAAGAGTATTAAGGAATTCATATGCATATTCTGTTAAATCGTCGTTATGTGTGACCTTCCGAGTCTGAAGTCTGAGCCACCAGTAAATCTTTCTGTTACAAAATGCCCTTCCTTCACCAAAGTATAAAGAAGATTTGTTAAAGGTGCATCTTTTGATCTTTCGGATTCTGAAATTATATGAATTAACACAAATGGTTAATAATCCACTTTGACGATGATAAAATGAATGATGATGATGATTACTCTTGACTATTCTCTGAAGCTGAGATTAAGAAGGTGGATGTATATAAGTTGTGCTACAAGTTTAGAGATAAGTTGTGTTTAAAAATCATTGTGTGAGTTGCTAATGCACATCTGTCGTAATATTTCAGGTGTATGTGAGTGCATTTGGCATGAAACATTTATGAAAGTCAGGAGCTTGTAAAAAATTTGATTTGAGTGTAATATTCTGCTCAGAGGAGCTAATCAAGTCGTGCCGTTTAGAAAAGAAGCTATTTAGATGTCGGTCATTGAGAGTTTGAGAGAGAGATGTAGTTTTGATTGATAAATGAGACCTTAATTTCGCCAATTATGTGGAGCTTGATTTGATGAACTCTTTGCTGTGTTGGTTATTATTCTAGCTGTATAGCATTGAATTGCATTATAGTGTGTGTAATTCAAGTAAGCAGTTCACCTGAATGGCTTTTTAGCAAACCCAAGTCAATTATGAATGGCTGTTATAATAATATGAGTCATCATATCCTCATCAACAAAAATGCTTTATATTTTCACAGACTCTGATGGGAACAACAACTGTAGTACGTAGAAAACTACGGGCTTAATTGGACTAAACTTGTACACAGGTAGCGAGTATGAGGAGAAGTTGAGGTGAATTAGAGGAAAGTAAAGCTCAGCAGGGGTTGAATATGAACAATTTAAAAGGACTTTGTTATCAAATGGTTGATCACCTAGTTGTAGTACGCTGGGAATTTTAGTACATCCGCTTAAGCACGCCAGAACATGAATTAATGGGTGATTTTTTGCTCACTTCAGCCTAATTTCCCTACCCTATCGATGTACGTAGAACATATAAAACTGCTACTTCAATTACGTGTGTATTTCTGCCTCCATATTGGATAGATAGTTTCAAAGATTAAGCTAGAATTGCGTCAAAACTAAGAAAACCCATGGGATTATTTTCCAAGCTTTATTTAAGTAATTGTAAAGCTGCAATTTACAAGGAGGAAACTACTCAACAAGGCTAAAAGTACGCGTCTGTGTGATGCAACTTATCTCAAGCTCACAAACTCATTATTTCATATCTACTATTGTAGTCTACTGGATGAATACAGAAGATAAAAGCTTATTAGTTTATCAACTGGCCCAAAATTTCGAAATATTAGCTGAATTAGCTGTGTAAATGAGGGAGACGTGAGGTTTCGTAAGAGAATGATAAGAACTAAGGCACGTTGAAGGAGTGATGATTTATTAAGTGATAATGATACTCGTAATGGTAAGAATAATTGTAGGCTTTCAAGAAGAAAAGCAAATCAGTAGACAGAATGGGTGTAGACTGAAGATTATTCGATTACAATTAGTAGTAGGCATGCAATGTGATTAACATTCTCAACTAAAGTTTCCTAATTGAAAAAGCTCCACGTAATGACTATATACAACCTGAAACTATTAAGAAGGAATATAGAAGCAGGAATAGTAGAAAACTAATTTGAAGCTTACACAGATTACAGTTCACTCGTTCGTTCTCAATACTCGAGAATGAATCTTTCGAGATTCCTTAATGACTGAGATGGAAATGAAAGCAAATCATGCAAGATCAAACAGAAAGGTGTTGAAATACATGTCAGTCACTTCATCACGGAAGACAAAAGGTCTTCTTGTGTTGTGTGTGTGTGCAGATGATGTTGGTCTGTTTGGAAAATTAAAGATAAGGAATCGCCTCAGATCTGTGTGTGTATTGTAAAAAGATTCTTTAACAGAAAGAAATGAAAATGCCTGCGGACTTAATTTGCTCTCATGCTATTCCCATTTCGCTCGTCAATTCGACCGCTACAAATGTGTAGACAGGTTGCCAAAAACTAAACAAACAGATTAGGAGAGTAGTTTGAAGTTTAACCCACATTTACAAAAGAGGGATGAAGATTTACAGGTTAAAGCCAACCTGTGGAGATTGGACACGAAATGAAGATGGTCATGAAAGGACACAATTCACATGCAAAGCAAACCCTTTGGCGTCTTTAGTAAATATTGCATGATGAGATGCACTTGAACTTGAGTGAGATGCACAATTCCGTGATCGCTTTCTCCTGTTCACACCTTTTGGTACTCATCTCTTCCTCATTTGGACACGTTTCCTGTCAAAATCTTGGTGAGGTTTTAGTGAACGGCACAAACACACACACATTATTATCATTATTATGACTGTATGTTTATGTGAATGTGTGCTTATGTGCGTTTGTTTGAAGTGTTTGTGTGACAAACTCAGAGAAACTGGCGTTTACTACGAAACATACTACGAAAGAGCGTTTTACATACAAACAGCAATTTCGGGTTATCACGCGTATTGAGAAACAGACACGAAACAAAGGGTCACAGAATGGAAAATGAAGAGAACACGCTTTCATGATATCATTGCGTTTTCGTCAACGAGATTAATAATGAAGACTTAACTCATCGCTGGTTATCACGAGATTCATTCAGTGAATTGCTAATAGTCAGTGTATAGTATTGTGGAGTAAGTAGTAAGTTTGTAGTAAGAAGAGAGAGGCTTGCGAATCGGAAGAACAACTCCGAATGGAGAATTGGCGAGTTTCAAAAGCATTTTCACAGTGAGTCCCTCTTTTTAGGTGGCTGGAATTGGAAATTAGCGTTTTGTTTTGTGTGTAGAAAAGTCCGCATTTGGCAGTGGAATAAGATTGGCAGAGTGGGTGTAGTTTTGTTCTGGTACATCTGAAATTCTTCTGAATTTGGGAATCAGTAATTTTCAGGTTTCTGTGTATCGTCACTCTCTGGTGGGTAGATCGCACCATCCGGATGTCGCCGTCGCGTCAGAAGGTTGGGAAGTTGGAAAGTGAATCAATGGGGAGTTTAGTGTGTGGGGAAATATCTGGGAATTTAAACGAAATAACATTTGATAGGAGTGTTGGATCAGATGGAGAGAGAGACTACCTATGTGTTCCATAGCATCACAGAGGAAAAAATGGGGAAAAGTATCAATCATGTTATTATCCATTCTTACATCCAATTCTCTTGTCTCCCTTCGAAGATTACCGACTGCAATGATTGACGTGGCCACTCATCAAATCGTTCCCTTTTTGTTTTTCTTCAAACTATGAACTAATCTTAAATTGTAGAGCGTTCATGTTGTTGCGTTCGGTTTATCCTCAGGATCATCGACACAATTCACCAAGGATAATCTCTCCTAATTATGTGGCCGTCTTTGCAGATCAATATGATGAAATCCTTACACGAATGAAACTTACTTTCATTGTGCAACAGTCGTGAGATGTGTGAGGATGCACTTTGTGGTGGATATCATGTGCTTCATGAATGGTAGAGCTCAACTATAAGCATTATTGTTAGTTTCAAATTAAATGTACGTAGACGACAGAAGCGAACTGTTTTACGGGTTTAATGTACTTCAATTAATTATCAGCGTTAAGTCTTTATTATCTAAAGCCTTTTGCAATCATAAACGAATTGTACCATTCATATTTCATACCTTTAAGCAACATTAATTAAGCGTGTATCAGCACGGCGAAACTGCACAGAATTATGAAATGTACACAGCGTAAGCGAGAATTTCAGATTTTACTTGAGAATGAATTGCTACAATTTATTACATCACATTTAGACTGATAAGTTGAATTTGATAAAAATACAAGTAGAAGCAGCAGCAACTGCTGTTAATGGACAGGGTGCTACAATAAAGGAGAGACGAGAGAGAGCACTTAACAATGGTTTGTAGTTGAGTAGTTATCTTGAGGGAAAGAGCACTCGACTTGGGTACACATTAATCTGAGTACTTTGATACAGAGAGAGTGTAATTTTTCTGTTTCCCCATCGCTCAAAGTACTAAAAGTTGATTCTTATCATCGCGTGCTTTGCAATCACACCGGAAGCTTAGTGACAATACGAGCCACGCAACCTTTCGAGATGGGAGAGGTAAATTAAGCCAGGAGCTACATTTTTCTCCCTTTGTCTGTGACGACAAACCACCACTGCTACGGGTTTTGTATTTTTAAAGCTCTTTTTCTACTTCCCAAGCTCAATGCACAAAAACTTTAGGGTGGCTCTCATCCAATTTATTGAAGAGTTCACTGGAAAAACGGAAAAGTTGGGAATAATACTTCATGGATTGTAGTTTTGTAGTTAAAGCTGTTTCAAAACACAAATTCAAAAGGTTACGTAATAATACAGATGCAAAAGTATGAAGGATATAAACATGAACGATTTAGTTTTTGTGGGGAAATATATTACATAATATTTCTAAGTTCAGTTGGATTAAGGAAACTTCTGAAGGAGGAAAATACCTGTACAATCAAAGTGAAACAGGCATTTGTAGAAATAGAGCCCGCTTACCTAATATATAGCAAGTGTGTGTAGAGTGTAGATGAATCTGAGTCACCTACAAAAACTGGAGTAGATGGAGACTTTGGAGACCATAAAGTCGCCGAAGGAAGAACCTACGGAGTTACGAAATCGGTTACAATTAAGAAAATAGGGGAATTCGTAGTAGAGGGTAAATTACGTAATGCACAAGAGAGAAGTCTATTATAAATAATGACATAGGGGCATGGGAAATAATTTGGTAGATTAGATTGCTGCTTTATTGGGTAGTCTGGGTTGGGATTGGAATCGTTGGGAACAGAGCAAACCCAGCGGAGCCAATCCCTTCGTCTCAAAAGCCATTCATCATAATCATTTTTATCGAGATTCCATATTTGCTCGCTCCTGAACACCAGAACAATGAGAACTTTTATGGATTTGTGCGCACACCTCTTCTTCCCTTTCTTTCCCCTGCAGTTCTTTCCTTATTCCACATTTAATTTCATTCTTCACCAAAGAGACTACCATATTTCATACATTAAGTAAGAAACGATAGACATCAAGAAAGAAAATCATAATGAAAATTCTACACAAGGAAATATTTATCCACATCGAACAAACAGCAAGTATGGTGGTAAGTAGGTGTTCAAACAAAATGACAGGGTAACAAACAGGCCTATGCGATGACATCTCCGATAGCGAGGCAATTTGATAGAAGAAGGTGATGTGTAATGAACAAGAAGACATCAATTGAGCTAATTCAAGATAAGAGTAAATGGTAGGGAAGATTCATTATCAGGTTGTATCAGGTGAGTTCTAACTTACTAACGACTGCCTTCTAGACAAGATTAGAATATTAATTAGCTGTCAAATATCTAACCAAAAACCCTTTTAAACTGAAGCAGAGTAAGTTGTCCTGCTAGACGACTTTTAAAAGCCAACTGTACTTCTACTGTATCTGTATACGTGTATAAACTAGGAGAGAATATAAGGTTTAAGTATATTTCTTCTATACTCGTACTCGTTGTGCATTCATGGGTTATTATGAATGCAACATTTTGTGGCATGATTTTGATACAATTCACGTCAAAAATGCACACGAGTTTTTTTGCGAACTGCCGGTTCCTTTATACTCTTTTAGATTGGGAGGTTTCATGAATCTATTGAGCAACAGATTACCTTGAAGAAATAACCCTTTTGTATAAATCCCATCAAAGTTTGCCTAATTTGTCAGACAGTCTTTAATTAAAATTGAGACAACTGGCTGGGTATTCTGATATTCTGGTTGGGCACTGCCATAATAACATCACTTTCGCTAACATCCAACATCGGGTCATGGCTTGCAGGGAAATTATTCATCGAGAAGATGTAGAGCAGTCTCTGGTCTGCTGGTTGCGGCAGGTGGCAGAAAAGCCAGCCAGACTTATTACGCAAATTAGTGTCTTAGGCAGGTGGATCAATTTTAGGAGTGCGACATAAACTGTTCAATCGCAAAAAAGGATATCGTGTCATGTAATTGGGGTTTTCTGTTTTGCTACTGGGCAGAAGAAGAGGCCACAATTAAAGTTTAAAGATAACATCAAAGCTATTATACATCAAACTTATTCTTTTCAGAGATGTCATAATTCAGTCTATCTAAGTTAATTCGTTTAGGTTATTTTAAGTCTTAAGAGTAAGACTATGAACAACGTGTCATAAAATAAAAGGCAATAAACCTAGATTCCTAAACTTAATGGGCTTTGAGGAAAGAAGCGATAAAACTACAATTGCAGCATTAAGATTAGTAGAATAGTACTTTTAGCGTTTCGTATTTTACTTATTACTTAGGTAGTTTGTATTTGTTAGTGTGCAGTCTTAGACAGTGTGAGAACAATACCAATATTCGAAAACAATTACACTCTCCTGGGAACTTTCGTATGAAGTAATATCCACCTAATTAGCTCAAGAAAAATATGGTCTTACGACTTACGACCTCACGAACGGAAAGGAAGACAATTTCCTCTCTCAGGAGACGACTTTAATAAGGAATTAATGAGCTAATTTAAATCTCACATATTTGTATGGGTTGTGATGGCTGTGAACGCTTTCTTTGAAACGATAATGTTATGTTGTTCAAATGTCCCAATGGATGAAAAGCATCTCCTTCCTCTCGAACAGACAGATCATGCAATCATCCATGAGAGTGAGGGAGTTTCAGCTTGTTCCTCACAGACTCAAGTGATAAAAATTAATGAAATGCCTTTGAGCTTCTTGAATGGATTGAATTAATAGGGACACACTACACAACTCAACGAGGCTACAGTTCAACTTAAGTACCAACCCTAATCCTGTTCTATGAAAGCTTAACTAACAGTAGTAAAAATAAATTTGCGTGAGATTATTTCGTTTTTCCGTGAAATGAGAACAATCACCTTCCACATCCGCTACGAATTGGAATTTGAAAGGGTATTGGTGTTGCTCTAATTGCTTTCAATAGGCTAACTCGCTCATTTCCTTTGCAGCGTTTTGTGGGGAGCGTAGAGGAGTGAAAGGAATTTGTGCTTTTACAAAGATTTAAGGCTGTCCTTAACGGACTGAATTTAAATTTCGACAATAGTTAGGCATTTCAATTAGTGTATTTTTAAAATAGTACATCTTTGTTACTAAAAAGGCTATGCAGACCACAAAAGAGCTAGAAAACTTATGATGTAATGCAAGTTGGGGTATTGCAAGACTAGTTCCAGTAAAATTGATCTGATTGTCTTACACTTAATCTTGCTAATTAGTTTTTTCTGGGGTTAAGCATAAAACATGAAATGAGTTTAGTAAAGACACCAGTTCGTTGGCCTTCTTTGAAATAACTGCAGGTGCTTGAAAAATTAATTCACATAAGAACTGCTCCATATAATAAATAACTTGTTAATTTTAAAGGTGACCTAAGGTTGGGGATTATTAAGCCTCATGCTTTTCGTTGTGTTGAACCTTCTAGGCAATAATTGAGACAAGAAAAAAACACGATCACAGAGCAACTGATCCCAATAAAAGAGACCTTCTGTGAGTGAGTGTGTGTGCTTTGTGATCATAGAAAGCTGAAGTTTTTTTTACCACAAAAGCCCGAGTGGAGAGAACACCCTAAGAAAAAAGGGATCCGGTTGTTCCGTGACCTAAAGTCATGCAAGTTATCAGTCCAGATGTGACCAAAACTGAAATCTTAGATACCTGGTAATAATTGCTTCTTCTCTAGTTAGTGTGGCAATTGTGTGGGGGTAGCTAACTACATGGGAGTATAAAGTACTAAAAGCATTTTGACTTTCAACGGAGTCGTCGGTGGGTTGGTAGTTTGGTAGTGTACAAAATACTGGAGGCATAATGATCAAGCGACCAGTTAAATGTAGTAATCGTTACATGGGCTCAATGAAACAAGGATTCCGTGATCAAAGCAGATGACTCTTTTGCATGGCTACATTCTCAAAAATCGTTCCTATTCGCGTGATCTTTAATTAACGCTTTTAGTTTACTTAACTTTGAGAGCAAGCGACTTGGGGAGAGGGACTCGGTTATGCCTTGTTCTACTATTACAGGAGCTACGAACGGAATACGGGACTCCCATTAGTCCTGTGGAAATAAAAATCGAGAGTACAACTAAACTAGTGGATTTCCTGGTAGGTAAAAGGTGTTTTTGTAGAACAACGGATAAAAACACAGTTTGGTTCTGGAGCTCCAATTAAATTGGAGTTTTGATGTCACTTGGAAGACGGCTTGTCGAGAAGGCAAAAGTAGATGGATTGTTTTTATAATGTAAATGTAGTGTTTATAAAGTACCAGATGCATTATATTATAGTGAGACGGACAAAGAAGAAAATGATACGTATTTATGACAGAAACAATTTTGTTGTTTGCAATGTCAAAATAGCTTATGGCTCAAGTAATTCATTAGTAACGGATGGTTTATTGTCTTGCAAATCTAAATAACCTTTTGTCATTATGTGCAAAATATTTTATACTGAATAAAAACGAGCAATTATCTAAGTAATTATGTAAGTCAGGTAAGTTAATTAAAGCTTTATCATGATTTTCCATTGACTATTTGAAACATTTCGTCTATAGTAGTAACTTTTCTGCTGTGTTTAGCTTCGAATTGCGATATTTTAACGAAGTCTTGATAATGCGTGACTCGTTTATGGCTTAAAAGACTACGAATTCCCTCGAATCCAATTTTACTAACTGATTCTGAGTTGAGCTGATTTATATCCGTTATCATTGTTTTGGCCACGTCAAAAGCATTCTGCATTGTTGTCAAAATAACACCTTGTGGTCCCTGACCTGCCCAGCCACAGCAGTAAATTCCTGAAAGGTAATAATTCACATTGTATTGAGCTGACACACACTTCAGAAATGATAAATAAAATAATATGCATGATATCTCACCGTTTTCGACCTTTCCATTAACATTCGGAATCACTCCTCTCCTTTCGTCAAATGGAAGATCCATAAAGATCCTCCGTCCTTTGTATCCGACACTTCTGAAAACCATGTCACACTCGTCGACCTCATTTTCTCCCGTAGGAATGACTTGATCTTTCTTCGTTTTATCAAACGTGTTAATTGCTAGAGTAAGTTGAAGCCGACTTGAAAGTTTTTCTACTTTCAAAGGTGACCTGAAGAACTTCAGGAACCAAGTTTTACTACTGGAAGACTCATCCTTCAGGTTTTCCGATGTGGCTGACTTCCACATTAATTCTGTCAATCTTCTCCTCGGCCTGGGAAGATCTAGAAAGTGCAAACAAATAATAATAATTCTTAACTCATTTCTAAAGATCGAGTTTACAATTACGCACCAGAACAAATTAATTAGACTGCTCTTGCCTTTTATTAAGTTATCGTCAATTCCTTTAAAATCTCCAAAGTGTGAAACTACTCGTGCATGCTTCAGATTGTACAGCTCTCTTAGTTCTTTAATAGTGAAAGAGACTTGCAGAGGGCCTCTTCTGCCACAAATGACAACTTCTTTGATACTTGACGCCTGCAGTGTCTCCAGGGCGTACGGACTGATATCAGTTTTGGAAAGAACGTCAACAGATGACAAAAGAATCCTTGCAATATCTAATGCCACATTTCCCTGTCCAATAATGACTGCTCGACGCTTGTCACTCAAGTTGACAGGCAGATCTCGGTTTTCGGGAAGTCCGTTGTACCAACCAACAAATTCTCTAGCAGAAGTAATGTGCTCTTTCTCTCCAGGAATTTCTAATTTCCTATCTTCACTAGCTCCATACGCCTGCATGATATTAAAAAGTTATTAGAGTTTCGAAATGGGATCTAACAATAATATGGGCCGCACAAATACAGAACCAATCTATCAGACTTTTAGGATAAGAAACTAATATTATTCTAATTCACAGCTTACCAGAAGAATTCCATGATAAGCCTCCTTTAACTGTCCTAACGATGCATCTTTGCCCGCCTCGAAATTCCCAATGAAAGTGACATTCGGATGCTTGAGTACATTAGTGAAGGTATTGATAACATTCTTGACCTCAGGATGGTCCGGAGCGACCCCGTATCGCACGAGCCCGAAAGGTACAGGAACTTTTTCATATATGTCGACTTTACACTCCGGATCCAACTTTCAGGGACCGATACAAAATATTTCATAGATTAAGCTTCCCATTGTTGATTATATTACAATAAAAGTAGTATCTTGGATTAATACCTTGAGCAAATGCTGCGCAGCGTAGAACCCTGCGGGACCACTTCCGATGACACAAAATCGATGGAAAGAATGGTTGGACTGACGGAGAACCTTTGTTTCCACCCGACAGAGGACTTGGCGAGAAAGAAAGGAGGCGAACATCCTTGTCCCCTCCCACTGAAGGCACACCCACACCCCACACCCACCAACTCTAAAATTTAAGTATTTTTCCTTCGTGAAATCTCTACAGCGTTCACGGCAGAAAGACCTTCAATTCCTCTCCACTTGATTCTTTTCCCACCTTTTGGACATGTGTGGACTCAAGGACTCAACTATGAATTGGGTTACGTGATCCATGGAATTATACTGGTTGCGTTTTTTGTTACAGTTGCAAAAATATTATTATTACTATATTATATACACGATTCGATGCATAGATTCATAGATTATTCATAGATTCTGAACTAATGCTGTCGCTTTAAAAAATTGACAGTTCTCGATTTCACTGATAATATAATGCGCTAGAAGGAGAAAATATAAAATAATACTTGACGCTATGATGGGTTAGGAGATTGACGCGATTGAGTCTCATGTTTTATTAAAACTGGAATATATTTTTGACACGGGATATCTGAATGGAAATCTGTCAATACTTCTTGGATCTCCAGTCAAGGTCTTCGTCGAAATCTGCATCTCCTTCAGAGTCAGAGTCTTCAGATTTCTTGGATGAGTTTTTATTAGTCTTTTCCTTTTCAAGTTGTTCTCGTACTTGCTTAGCTTTCTGTTCCAGTTGTATCACCCTGAAAGATTCAAACAAAAATGAGTTACACAATTTAATCTCATGTCACGAAGACAAATATAATATGTAAATGTACCTCTGCCAGTTTTTCATTTGCTCTTCAATTTCATCCAACTCTCGGTCTTTGGCAGACACCTCGTCGTCCACAGTTCGAAGATTGCTTGATTTAACTTCCTCCGAAGCGATTTCTTTCACGAACCTTTCCCACTCTGCTTCTTCAGGATTACGGTACTCAATGCCACGAGCTTTGGCGTCTTCCTTGGCGTCATCGAAGAATCCTGCAGGTAGAGACACAGCTGCAGGTTCTGGAGGAGGCGGAGGAGGGGCAGTTGTATCTTCTGAGGGCTCTTTCAAAGCTTCTTCTATTCTGCTAAGGTCACTGTCAATCTTGGAAGAACTTTCCACTTCCATCCTTTCATCTTCCTCCACCTCTAACGCTTTGAACGTGTTAAGATTAGACGCAGGTTTGGCAGCGACTGACTTCGGAGGACCCATCAACGCAACTTGAGTCTGAGGTACTTCAGTTCTCGATTTCTTGGAAGCAGATAACCCATCGTCTCTTCCTGACTCTGCCGAACGCTTACTCGCCACAGTGGAGCCAGCAGTACCACCACCAGGTCCTTTATTCTTCAGCGCATGCAGGGCTTCCCGATGACTCTTCCCGTTGACGTGACCTGTCCAGTACATCTCATTCTTGACCTGAGAGTTGCACAAAACACAGAACAGCTGCCCCGTCGAATTGTACTTGGCCAACGGGGAATCAATCTTCTTCTTCGCCGCTGATGTCGACTTTAGACTTAACTTGGTCGACATTTTGTGCCTATTAAACTTCCAAACTCTTCAATGTGACAGACTCCAACTCGTGATAAAAAACTACTCCCCAATAAAAACCAATGCTATCCTAGTTAAATACAGACGAAACCCAAAAATTCGAAAGTTTAAGCGAAGTTTTTAGGAAACAATTTTTCTAATTCACGCTAGTAGGTTAAACCAATGCTAGCCCCGTCGGAGTCCCCTTCTCAGTCAGCGGTTTGGTTTCGCCAACTAAATTCACGCCGGTAATAAAGTAGGTGAATGTTATGGGAATTTCCTCAGCCCCCATCCCCCGGCCTCCCCAGCCCCCAGGTTTCTCTAGCCCCCACATCCCCCACTCCTTTCCCCCATGTATCACTGGCCCCCATCCCCCATCCCCCATATTTCA
>JAQGAD010002516.1:0-13213 GCA_034696625.1 Isotomurus palustris
AGTAGTATAGTATATGCCATTTTTCATTTTCCTCCCCCGAATTTATTAAAAATATTAAAAATTAAAAAACTGGGGGGACACCACAACAAGAAATAAGTGGAGACTCAATCGGCGGAGAACTCGTCGCCGAAGACCAAAGAGTTCCTTTGCCGTTTTCTTCTGCCACGGCCAAGTTCTTCGTCGTCATCTTCTTCGTTGTCGTGAAGTCGCGGAGTCTGGCACACTTCGTTTGTTGGTGTCTTCTTCTTCTTTTTCTTCGCGAGTCTCGCTGAACGCCGTGGTGCTGTGGGGGGGCTGAACGGGTTGTTGGTGTTAAGTGGGACGGGGGGAATTCCTGGGGGGTTGAAGACGTCAACGCCTACGCGATCACCGGGCGCTCCTGGAAGGGAACGAGGATGTCGATTAAATTTTTGTCAGGAGCTTCTTCGAAAGCTCAACCTTACCATCTTCTTGACGAGCCCAAAACTCAGGAGACGCTGGAGAAACAGGAGGAGGCGGGCTGGGGCCGAAAATGAACAGATCATCTGCGACAGGTTCTGCCACTACAGGTGGAGGGGGAGGAGGGTCACGAGGCCGAATAACGCGGGGCCTCCGGGCCACTTCCTCATCCGGAGGAGGGTCGTCCAGCCTGTCCCACCAGGAACGGAGCGAAGGAGGAACACCACGAACCCAGAAAACAACAACGACGACGCCGACGACTACACCAAGGGCCAGGAGAACTGTGGAAAAACAAATCTAAATTTAGTGAGAAGGCCGCCGCCACCCCAAAGCCAGTATTATTCCAAGGGAGAACAGGAGAGACTTACCGTATACGGTGATGTTCCCTCCTTCTCCAGGGCAAAAGGAAGCCGAGCCGGGCGAGACGCGCAGCCGTATGCGACCTTCCAGGTCCAACTCCGAGTCCAGGCACACGGACGTAGCAGTGTCGAGGAATTCTGCATACGTGCAGTTTTTCCTGACACATTCCACACACGAATTTCCTAACGGAAAACAAGACATCGCCTCTGCCTCTAAACACCTGAGTTTCCCGGTTGAGACTGGTGGCGGGAGACTGGTGGAGGAAGAGGGGCAAACAAAGTAGACTGGCTCCAAACTGAATACGTCATCAACCGTAAACACAACCTAATTGGGCTAAACGCGACTGAATTCCTCGCAATGCTGAAGAAGAACAGATACATCCTTCCAGAATACATGTAGTGTGGGTGTGATGAGAAATACAAAGTATACGTTAATGTCAATGACGAGGGTAAATTGCGATTTATTTAATTTATTTACCTGAAGTAAGGTGAGCCATAAAATGATGAGAGGAAACATGACGAGAAAGAATAGGCTCGTAGGCAAAATGCGCTTTAAAAATGAAAACATTGAACTACATAAATGTGTATTGAAATACTTAATAAATTAGTTTATTGCTTACGTAAATTATTAGAAGCCGGCATATTAAAAACATATACAAGTAATTAAAAGTTGATGCACTTGATTATCTTGTTGGTAATTATCTATCCCACAAGGTACCTAACGAAAAATACATGAACAATACGTAATAAAACCACATAATGAGAAAACTTACTTGAAATATCGAGCTCCATATCCGACGACTGAAGAGGGTTTCAAGTACCCGAATGCCTATCGATTTAATTTCACGGAATAAGCATTTGGGTCCAAGAAACCCATTACCCCCACCGTTACCAAGTGATGTGCAATGCCCTTACAAATTAAGGGGGTAATGGGTAGGGCTCACTTGGAAACGGCTAATAGAAGATAAGATTTACATTCCGCGGTGGTACTGACGGCCTAAAATAATTAAAATACTTATTAAAAATATCATTATTATTATTTGTAAGTAATCCTTTACTACTTCTAAAATGTACAAATGATCATTATTAACTAAGAATTCAACGGGTTCATAGTTTCTGCATCTTACTAATCTACGGTCGAAAGACTGTGTGATGGGTTTGAAATGAATGCCATTACAGTCTTCTAGCTTACAAACTCGTTCTACAATTATTCCAAACTTACTTATGAGAATTGGGTCTACACTACACTTATACTCCGGTGGCGACTGTACGTGCCATATTAATTTTACAAATACCGTCGAACCATTTCCATTTGTAACGCAAGACCTACACTCTTCCTCAATGGAATTAGATTTAACATTGGTAGAAGTGACAAAACCATTTATTAAAAAGAATAAACTAAAAAATGTGCGACAGTCTAGCACAGCATATTTGCTGTGAGAGATGAGTTCGCCGAATTTGGATCTTTGAAAACTTCTTGTAAAAATTCCTAACATGTTTATCATTACTTACTAAACTAAAGCTAAATTTTTTTTCAAATTTTTTAATGTTTACACCACGACTAATATTATAAGCAAAAAGAAGGCACCAGAGTCCACAGGTTTTTGAAAGGCTTGATTGAAGTGGACGACTGCTTTTCTCAACTATGTTAAAAGGAACACTTAATCTATAACTTTCAATAGGTTTTGCGTAGCTATCGAAAAAAACACACGATGTGTGACGGCTGTTATTGTAAATGTAAAGGCAAATCCAGTGTTGTCCTTTGTGGAATGATGGCTTTGAGTTCACTATAGCTATTGCAGGTAATTCAGAATTATTAACAAGATGAAGTTCATTGGAAGCAAGAACGTAGGTTTTCTTCACAATCGTGCTCTTGCATGCAACTTTAAGGCAGCAACGGAGAACATCTGACTGCATACTTAGATTGTTTCCAAATTGACATTCTTATATTTATCAATAGTCAAAAGCTGTTGAAATTGTCCTATCACTATACAGTGTATGTTCTGCACAAGTGGGGTTCTAAAACTAAGATGAACCTTTACATTTCCTACTTTACGCTGCTGGAATTGTCCATTGGTGTTGTCCGGACTTATTCCAAGAACAACCATGAAGTTTCCGTTCATAAAATCACTTCTAGAGATGCCGTGGTCCTCTCCATCTGGAATTGCAAGGGAAAGAGTGTTAAAACCTTCGAGAACCAAGTTGTCTGTTGTATTGAACTCAATATCCTTAAAGATAGACTTGTCACCATCAATTGATACCGACGCTTGTTGAATATTAAAATGCTGTAGATTAAACGGCGAAAGATTGATGTCTCCGTCTACAGCCTTTGAATTCAAGAATCCAATTAAAATAAATTCAGGCAGATCGCCTCTAAAAATACATTCGCTCATAACACTCTGTGTACCACTGCTGATAGCAAATGCATGGGCCTGGATTGAACGCATAGGATAATTAAACTTTTTTCCAGAATTGAGCAGCTGATTGTGGTAGGTATGTATTTGGGGCGAAACTAAGTAACGCCTAACACCAATATAAAGTTTGTCGATGTCCAGCTTGTAGTTGGATAAGCCAGCCACCGGCTTTGTTGGACTAACTAAGACATACTCGGGGCTACTTCGTCTTAAAATTAAATTCGTGTTTACGTCTGGCGGAAAGTACTTTGGACAATTCGTGATTCCTTCGCAGATCTTACCACTTAACTCGAAAAATTTACTAAGTTTTGTGTATTCGAGCCTACTGGCAAACCCGGAATTTTGTGAAGTGTTAAAATTATCCTGAACTGTATCTGGAATAAACAGCTGTGAACTCAGCAAGGAGTTTTTATAGGTAGACGATCTAGTCAGCAAATCTACAAGATGTGATTTAATTGGGTACAGTGATGCACTTTTAGACACCAGTGTTCCGTTCATAGTCACCTCTAGGCTTTCAAATAAAGATGCAAACGCATTATGTGTGACGGTGACTATATCAGTTGCGTCGAGTTTACTTCCGTCTTTTTTTAAAATTCGAAGACGGACATAAAGTGTACAGCTGCTGAAATCTACAAAATGGGTAAAGGATGACGGAATGTTTATTTCGATAACACTAGATGTGTCGGATATTTTTGAAATCGGATAATAGTGATGTATATCGGAGCCCTCTACAGAAATGTCAGTTTGAGGGAGTGATTCTAGATCTAACTGAGACCTGTATGCTTTAGATGACCCCAGAAATATATTTGACTCCATCACGTTTTTTTCGTAGATCGCTTTGGTTTTGGCTTTGCAGCAGATGTTTTCCTTACCGCAGGCTTTTTGTTACTGACCGCTGCACCTTTCCCTGTCTGTGTTTTTTTCTTTTTTATAGTTTTAGAGAACTTCATTGGAATTAGGTAGTCAACTGATTTCACATTTATGCCACCCCTTCCTACTTGCTTTGATGGCATGGTAGGATTTTTGTCTAAGTAACAGGCTGATTTAGTGCAACTTACTTTCCTTATCATTCCAGGCAACGTCTAACGTGGAGAATTACCTTGGTTGGAATGTCTGTCTCTTCTAAGATCTGTCCGTCTCCTGCGAAAAGTATAATGCGAATACTGCTGACAATACTACGTGATGGCTTTAAATAGTAAATTGGCGAGAAAGTCTTGCTAATGACCCGATTACTACCTGGAGATCTCTGAAAACTTCGCAGTAACCTGACCTTTTTTTCACCAATGACTTGTTTTTCAATGGAGTCACAGTAAACATAAATTTCGTTTCTGTTTTTGAAAGCTTTTGCTTGGGGAAGCCTGGCAACGGTCTCATCCGGATAATCCGGTAGAATCAATTGGGTTTCAGGGAGATGGAACACGTAATCCTCTGGAAGTGACAAGTATTCGTTAATTCCTTTCGGTAGTCGGAAACGAAGCCCACGTTCCATTATTCTTACAGTTAGATGGGGCTTGCTTACTTTAAACTGAACTTTATGTTTGTTTGAAGCTAAAGCTACACCTAAAAATATAAGCAACGCATCTATGGTATGGTTCGTTGGCTCATTGATCCGAACAGTTGATTCAATCCAAGTAAAAAAGTTAAAACTAAACACTGTTGATTTTGGAAGGGTGCTGTAATATTCATAATCCTGAAAATTTTTGGATACATACCGACCTGGGGGGAAAACTAATCTCGCAAATCCTAGTACTTTTGCAATATCGGCTCCCATGGTTAAATTTCTAGAATCCGAACTTCGATAATTAAGCTCAGTTTGCCCTTCTCTTTTACCTCTTTTGCGAATTTCAGAGAACACTATATCGATGCCTGCTGTTCTAAATGCATCGTTTAGCAATATCAGTAGTTCGGCTGTATTTTGAGCATTATTTCTTGTCCCAATTTCCGCGTCAGTATACTTAAAGATTGTTATCAAGTTGTCGTCCGTTTCATAACCGAAAAACTTCTGGACAGCTGGTTTATTGATTTCTGGTTGTTGTGCCCTCTCAGGAGGTGTTATTATCTTTGAAGTCGGTTCAAGATAAGAAATTTCAGCAAGGCCAATTTCAAATTCCTGAGTGTTTGCAAATTCAACTGGTTCCGGCAAATAACATCGAAAGTCATTGCTCGAGTTAGAGGGGCACTCCTTTGCTCCTGACTCGGAAGATAATGTTATGTACTGACTGTCCATCATTCTGAATGGAGCTGGAGTTCAAAGTCGTAGAAACTTCCTTCTAATGGAATGCCTTCCAGATCTTCCAGCTTATATACGTGAGTCGGAACCGTTCTAATAACGTCCCTTATTGAGAACAGTTCCTCGCTAAAATTTCTAGTATATCCTTTAGTCCCTAGTTTCAGTTTTTTATCGGAAATCCGAACCTTTTGTCCCAAACTAAATTTTGGTGGCCTTTGTTTCAATTTTATCACTTTTTCGTACAAGTTCTTCCATACCTCAGACTCGTTTTTACGTGTTACGTCGATTGGAGCCATTTTGATGGCTCGGTTGTACGAACTGTTGATTCCCTTGACGATTTCGTCAAGAACACTTACATAGTTTTTTGTTTTGTTTTGCGTGAAATGTCTTTCTATAACGGTTTTTATTCTTCTAACCATTCTCTCTGCTAAAGATGACTTAATTTTTGTGTGAACATTGTAAATCCGTATTCCGTTCTGCAACAAAAATGCTACTGTCTCCTTTCCAAAGAACTCTGTTCCCAGGTCCGTGAAAAGCCTTGAACATTTTCGTTTGTGTTTCTTAAAAATGCTTTCAAAAGCTTTAATTACTTCCTTATTCGTTTTATTTTTTAGTGGTTCTACCATCAAATACTTCGAAAAGCAATCAACAACGACATGAAGGTATTTATATGAATTATTTTGCCTACTGTACTGCATGTAAAACGCTAAATCTGCTGCCCAAATAAAGTCCGGATAATTGCACCATACAACACGCCTTTGACCTTTTCTTGTAGGTCTGTGCAGAGCATAGGAATCAACATTCCTTAGAGCTCTTTCCACACTTGCCTTGTCTTTGTACTGTGGATTATTTAGCAAAAATCCTGATAGACCTGAGAGTGCACCAGGATTCCTGGCGGTCGTGTATCGCCGGGCAACATATTTAGGATCAGGTTGCATTAAGATAAAATAAATTTATCTTCAAATCTTATCCAATGTGCAGCTTCTTCTGTTTCTTTAAATACAGGTTCTTTAATCACGGGTACCTTGCTTTCTGTTTCTTTTCTTTCTGGTAATTTATATTTGTCTGAAGTTACATGGGATTTGACAGCGTTAATAAATTGCTCCGATCCTTCTAAGTCATACAAGCGTGAATCTTGAGTTACCAAGTTTAGTAAAAGCTCCCTAATATCACTTTTTATAACTTCTGTCGAATCGTATGTGAAGGAGAAATCTTCGTTTATTTTGAAATCTGAACTATCTATGAGTTTGAACACAATATTTTCTCCTGCAGTTTTTAAAGCTCTTGGTAAACGTTGCAAATATTTATCGGTGGGAGACAAAGAGGAAATGTCGCCCAGGTTAGTGTCCAAAAGACCTCGGGATTTTATAATCTCATACAATTTTGGTGAAATACAGTAAGCTATTTCGGCCATGTCACTAGGCCAAAATGTTGCAAGCAATATCAATATTAATCAGTTGGCTTAAAACGCTACATATCAAATCCTTTAAGATCCTATTATGCTTTAGGAAATGTGACCTAAGTTCTTGTTCTTTAAGGGAAACCTTGCGCCGAAAATAATGTGTAATAGGAATAAATTTCTGTGTGTCTTGGCTGCCTATTAGTTCGCTACTGAAGTTAAGAATGCACTCAACAATAGATTTTAGTTCTTCAACGCTAGCAGCGAGGATAATATTCTTTCTTTCTTTGCACTTGGAGGTGATGAATTTCATTAGTAACTCCTGATTTGCTATCACGCGTAGCATGGTGAATAGTAAACCTTTGATTCCGAGCTAAGTACAATAAAATTTCGGACTCGATATCGATCAGGCATGTCTTGGGTGCAGTCAATTATTAAAAAGGCGTATGGCTGGCTTAACGCGTCATATGCTGCGGCTTCCAAGAAATTAGATGACCCAAGTGAAAATTCTCGGCTTAAAAATAAAACTTCCTTCCTGATTCTAGGATTTCCGAATAAAATTGTATAGCTCGCGTTCGAAGAAATAGTCCTCAAACCTGAATTAAATAATGTCTGAAGTATAACCACACACGAAATATTATTGTGTCGTGCTCCTTGCACAATCAGGTTTTCGAGGAAATTGCGTTGAGATTTATCTGTTTTAAAATCGATCAATTTGTCATCAAATACTAGCAGAGTCGGAAGCCCGTTATTATTTGGAATTTGTTCAATTGAGTTTATAAATTTTATCTTTGAGTTTTTCAGGGAATCAAACCGACTCTGGTATGTTTTGTATACAAAAACCACGTGTGGAATATTCTCTGTAAAATATTTGTCGGGCGAAATAGCCAATTTAAGTGCTAGCTCAGTCTTACCACTACCACTTGACCCAATTATAAATGTGTTTGATGGGTGATTTAACCTGGAATCGAACACATCTAAATCCATTGTGATTACAGTTCAAGCAAAAATGTGATTTATATACCTTCATTCCTCCAAGGGCGGCAGGATTGCTGCGATGTAGCACATGATGCATATATTTTCACTTTCACTAAAACGTAAACAGTTGCAACAAGACATTTCACAGTATTGACACTGAAAGTGTATTATGTAGCTTTCACAACAAACACAATTTTCATTGTCCATTTTTGCTGGCGTATCCAAAAGGAAGTGACTCATAAGAACCACTAATGAAGAACCGTTGTGTGTTCGTTGAGTTGAATCCGATTCTTCTTGGTATTGCTAAATCCCGTGCCTCTTGTTTTGAAAAGCTTTTGAAATTTTCATTACTTACTAATTGCTTAAGCTGACGGTGATATGTTTTTTTCTTATTACAAAACTCACAAAAGATGAAAGTTGAATTATTACTTTGACAGTGATCACAAATGTCGAGAACAGAAGCTATTTTGGGCTTAATACTTATGACTTCTAATACACTGATGCTGCATAATTTTAGCTTGCCAAAAACGCACAAATTTTGTGCTGAATAAAGATAAGAAGACTTGGGTAGATTTGAGAAATCGAACTCGCTTTCATGTTTTTTGAGAGTTTCCATAAATGTTTTTTCGTGGTCATCGATGATGCAAGCTATTGAATCTGTTTGAATCTTTATGAGTCTGCATTTTCCATCAAAAATTAAATTCAGCATGTCCCATTTCTGATATAAAAGCAATTTGCTGTATTCTAAAATTTGAACTGCAGTAATCATGGGATGAGGAACTCGAACGCTTCTTTTGGCAAACTGAAGTAAGCTTGAGTGTTCTGACAGGAAAATAAAATCTTTAAAGTTGTCTTTTGCCAACAAGCGAATGCATTCTGCTCTGTCAGAGCATAATTTCATATTACAGTATTTGTCCGTCGTTTGCAGCATACACCCGTACATGTTTCATAAGATTTGTTTTATAAAATTCGATTCAAATAAATCGTTGTTTTTAATGGCTTCACATCTGAGTTTATGCATAAAGTCGACAGTGTTTTTCATCCAAGTTGATTGATTGAAAATTAAAATCCTATGAATTTTTTTTAAAATTAATCCCTTTGACAAATAATATCGTAAGTTATCAGCCAGACAAACATAATTGGATTTAGAATGCAAAGTCAATAAAAGTCTACTAGGCAAATAGTCAGATGTCTTTCCTTGCATACTGTAGCTTACTTGTTGCTCTACCGAAAGCTCATTTACATGAATCTGTCGTTTTTCTGGACACATTGGCAAATCTCGGTGCTTTTCATGCAAATTATTTGGATATTCTAAATCGCACTCAATAAAAAAATTCGTATTTTTCTGAATGTCTGACAAGTCAAAACTTTTAATCTCTTGCTCAGTCAAAAATCGATATCCACTGAATGCTAATGGGTATGTACAACATTTTGGATACATCCCGTTTATGTCTACGTATAATATTTCCTTTCTATCTTTTCCAGTGTAGTTTCCTGTTCGTTCACAATTTGCGGTAGCTAGCCGCATGCACGAAAGTTCAATAGGACCTCTAAGAGCTTTCCTAGCAAAGTCAACAAGTTCTTCAGAATTAAGGAACTCAAAGTTAACTTTTGATTTGTGCATAATGATTTGAAATGCATAAGAGGGTAAAGAAATACATTGCAGAATGTCCATTCCAAAGGTTTCCATGCAATAGTCAACAGTATTCTGAAGAACTGACGCATACTGTAGCAGGTAAATTTTCAAACAGAACCTTACGAATGTAACATACGTGTGCACTTTATTCTGCAAAAGGACTGCAGAAATATGTTCGTCTGGCCTTGCCTGCTCATAGTTATCCCAAATTGGAACAAGACCGTCAATTAAAATATCATCAAAAAAGTATTCTGGGGGTTTCAATGGAAATGCTAATATCTCCGAGCTTTTTCGATCAAAACAGGAGTCAAGCAAACGAAATTTATTTTCAAACGGTCTGCAATTTTTAGTAAGCCTGTGCAAAAGCACCTCAAGTTTCTCGTTGACTAATAAGCTTGAATCAACGAACCTGCAGTTTCCAAGACGAAATGTTAAAATATTTTCGGCATTCTTGGCAACAATTCCACGTAATTCAAAAGTTTCTGATGTGTCTCTTAAAATAAATTTTGCGTCTTTGGTAGAGAAAGAATGTGAACAGCAGACAATAACGTTCTTAACTATTCTTAAGTTACACAAATTACAACAAATTAAAATATTCGATTTGTTCTTATAATCAGCATAACCACCGAGATGATTGTGGTGATAAACAGGATATCTCTTGGACCCCTCATAATTATTGCCACAAATTGTACAGAAAACAGCTGCATGTTTCTGTGTTCTTAAATCTGAAGTTAATTTATACGGTTGGATTTGTTTAGAAATGTTAGCAAATATTTCTTCGCTGGCCTTTTTTACAAAACCCAAGAAGTGATTCACACTATCTACTCCCATGTATATTTCTTCTGTGTGCATCTTTTGTTGACCATCTACGATAATTAATCCATATCCAATTACTGACTCCTCGCAGTTTGTTTTAATGTATATAAACTTGAAGTATATTTTGTACAGTGTCTCTAAGTACAGCTTATACTTTTTAAAGGTGAAGAATGATCCCTTTTCCGGTAAGAACTTTTTCCGCTTGAGGATGCCACACACTTCCATATGGTTATCCAATCCCGTATGGAACTTTGTAAAGCAAAAATTACACATTTCGCTTTTTCTATAATTACGCTTAGCGCATAGGCTTCCAAGATTTGTAATTAATGTAAAATGAAACCTATGTCCGTCTTGAAGTACAAGCAGATGCAATTGTTTTGAAAAAACAACATTAGCAACCATAACAGGATATATTTCTTTTTCCCGTGTGAAGTACACGTTAACTCCAATATTGCTTCTTTCCTGAAATGCTTCAATATCTTCAAGAGACACTATGCCAGTATATCCTACGAAATCGATATTGTTTTTGTATTTCGAGTCCCTCAAAAATTTTTGGTATGATGCAGGATCTTCCTGCAGCTTTTTAAGTTGAGCTCTCTGATTGTAATTAAGATCAGAAAATTCTGTATTTGGATGTGAGCGTAGTCTTAATTCGTTTCTGTACACTCCAGCCAATACGCTGTACATAAAACACTTGTCATCGTTTGTGCGTACATTAAGTATTCCTTTCCTTTGAAGCCACTTTGGGGTTGGAATAAAAGACCCAATTTTAACATCATTTAGGAGATGCCAGGAATCGTCTATATTGTAGCACTCTCGACACGCACTACGTAAGTTCTTATTTTCAAACACGTCGTGAATGCACGTTAGTAACACGTAATGTTTTTTAAAGTCGCCTGGCGTATTGTCATGCAAATAAAGAATATTAATGTGCCTATCGTATGCTTGCTCACATTTGTAAATTAAACGCAGGGTGGAAGATATTTCCTCGTTATAATCATACAAGTTTATGGATACATGGTTCATCCTTGTGAATAGAGGGATTAATTGAGGGGGAATCGGTCCAATAAATCTCTCAAGATACAAATCGTTGTTGTCTACCATGTATTCGTACTTGTTTGGATTTGAAAACTTTCGAATATGTCGTTTTCGCTGGTTTTCAGTCAAGCGACTGTAATCTTCACATATAGGCTCGGTTTTGTGACGATACAAACCAGCTAATACGGTGTATATAAAACATATATAATTATTATTTCTAATATTTATTAATCCCTTTCCTGCTAAATCCTTTGGTGTTGGAATGTATCGGCTGCCTCTGCCTAGTGCTGGCCTATAGATTCCAGTTCTCATTTCTACTGATTTTATATCGATCAATTTCCAACCTGACTCTCCTTCTTGTAAAACCTCCAAAGTTTTTTCCAAATAATCAATACTCGAGAGTAAATTGCGTGCGATAAAATTAGGATGTAAATAGCGGACAAATGGCCCGATGAATTTTCGGTGAAGAATTTTGGACCCGTCGTGATTCTCTAGAGACGCATCCATTGAGATGGATGCTCGAATTCCGTTATATTTATCTAGCAACTGAGCAACGATCAATGAGATTGAATTTTTTACTCGAGCAAATGTTTCTTCAATTCCTTCATTTCTCTCAGTTACCTCATATGTAAATATCAGTATTGTTCCTTGATGAGCCGAACTTGTAAGCTTAAATAATCCATAATCAAAGTCTAGAGGAAGATTATGGAGATCTATGCCCTGTCCTTGTTGGTTCTGTCCTCGACATTCGTGTGTATCAAATGAATTTATAATAATACCGCATGTGTAACACTCATGCTTGCACAAGTGACTCTGCAACTCAGAGTAATTATAACACCTGAACTCACAATTCTCATATCCACATAAATACCTCCTTAAAACTGGTCGTTCCCTTGCAGCCGAAGATTCATACACTAGCTCTATTATAGGAGTTTTTGCAGACATTGTTAGTCCTAGTAGTTTGTCTTGATGTTTTCACTCAACTGCAATAAAATTTTTAAACTTTTCGCAACATCTTTTATCATGTAATTAGTCTTTATTGCACATCCGAAGCACAGTTGCTGGTAGATACTCTGACTAATTTGGTCACTTGGTCCTATTTCCAATGTCTCCTCGCATATCAAGCAATCCCTATTGGTTGCTGATGGCATTATTCAAATCGTACGAAATCTTTAAAAGTTTCTCACAAACAAGAACTTTGAGACTGTTTAAATCAACCTTAAGCGGATCATGGAGCAGTTTATAATACACTGAATTTGAAGGAAATGATTCATTTCTTGAAAACTGTCTCTCCAGAAAACTAATATTACACAAGACGTAAGATAACTCCCGTTTGTACACACACTGTTTACATAAAGATCGCGAAGAAAATAAGCTTGCTTCACATCGACGACAGACAACTATTCCACAGTTTCGACACTGCCAGTTGGAGCAGGGGGTAGAGAGCAAGCGCACTCCAGAGGCTTGGAGACAAAACTCATAAACCATGATATATTGTTACATGATCGAACAGGTTCATATTGTAAAACTGCCTCAATTTCAGTTACTCGCATTTCTAAAGGTTTCGCAAGAAGCTTTCTAAACGGATGAAACTTCCAAATCTGTGAAGAAGGGAACTCGTGTGCTTTGATCCTAATATCATCAATCGAGTAATTAATCAGTATACGCAATCTGTTCTCATAACAGCAAGTCGGACACCAAACACAATTTTGTACTACTTCCCAATTTCTCTTGCAATATACGCAAGACTGGTTAGCATGGCAGCCGACGCATTCCATTGGTGAAATGACGGGAATTGTCCAGCATGGTTGTTAGTGTCTGGATAATTCCTAGCCTTTCTAGGTTCCTTCGAAAGTTCTGATAACCTGACAAAAAAGATCTACATCTGAATCTATTTATGTCAAT
>JAQGAD010002517.1:0-13213 GCA_034696625.1 Isotomurus palustris
CCGAAGCCTCCGAGTCTTCACTTTGGCTACTCCACTTCTTCGCTTTGTGCACAAGTGTCGCTATATTGGAGACGATGGACATCGAGTGTCTCTTCTTCTTCCTCTCCTTCGTCCCTGCAGGAGTCGTAGAGGCCGAGGACGAGTAAGTCTTGGCGTGAGGATGAGGATGAGCATACTGCTTTTGGATATCTGGCTTATCACTATCAGAGAGTGACCGAGAACGCTCCTTCTTTGGCAGAGGAATGTGCAAGTCCTGCTGCACCCACTTCCCAACTGAATTCATCGCTGATTTCAAACTGGAACTTCGTTTGGGTGCTTTGTTCTTCTTTGTGAGTGTCGACTGAGCAGATGAAGGAGACGTTCCCTTCATCATTCCTTCCTGTTGGTCTCCTCCAGGGCCGCTTATCGACACGTAGCCAGCACGGGACTGCAGGTATCCTCCTCCAGGTCCTGATGAACCTCCATGCTGCTGCATATGCTGCTGCTGCTGCATGTGCTGTTGCATGTGTTGATGTACAGGGTGATGATGTTGATGTTGATGTTGATGCACTGCGTATCCGTACTGTTCGTACAAACCTGGTTGATAAGGATACTGATGCTCCAACTGCATCTGCTGCACTTGCACATGAGAAGGAGGCTGTGGCTGTGACTGTTGTTGACCTGGTATGAACGTAGGAAAAGTATCCATCCCTCCAGGACCCCCAACAAGTATACCTTGAGTATCCTCCTTAGGCGTGCTGATGCTGTGAGTGTGAGTATGCCTCACGGGAACTTGAGGCTGAGTATACTGGACGTAGTAGTGAGAATGAGACTCTTGACCTCCTCCAGGCGGCTGTCCTCTCGGCCACTTCAGTTCTCCTGGCTCAGTCACAGTGTACGAAGGGTTCTCGTAGCAAGCGTATTTAGAAGTAGGAAAATAAGTGGAGGGGACTTGGGGGGAGTGGTAAAGGTTCTTGTTGCCCCCATCCCCCGAGGAAGGATGGTACAGAGACCGATTCCTCAGCTGGAACTCCCGCTCCCGTTCCATCTCGTACGAAGATGGAGTTCCTCCTTGGAGAATCTGGTGGGGAGGAGGAGGAGGTCCTGAGGACACACCCCTCCTGGGGTCATACGGAGAGGTCACAGGCTTCACTCGAGTGTGGTAGTGAGAAGATTCCCGGTAATAATAGACGGAGGAGTCGTCAGAGTCACTTCCAGGAAGGGCGTATGGGTGTCTCTTGTTGTTTTCTCGTGGAGTGAGTCTCACAGGTCCTGAGGAAGGAATTGCAGAAGTCGTTGTGCTCACTGTGGTGACTATGTTGTTGCTCAGACTCTGTTCAGCTACCCATCGATCCCTACTTCCTCCAGGAGAATACAGACAAGTACTTGAGCTTTGCCCTCCTCCGATTTGTCCGGGATCCATCATTCCTGGAGAAGAGGCTTCCATTCCTGCGGAGGGAGCAGCGTGGGAACCTGTGATCAGGTCGCGTTCTCGTTCTCTCTCTCGTGCGAGAGCCATAGCCACCATGTCTTGCCGTTGGAAGTCCATGTCTGTTTGCACGTCGTATGGTTTTCCTGGAGAGGTGGAGGCTGTCGTTGTGGTTGTAGTTAAGTCTGGAGGTTGTCTCACAGAAGAAGAGGGTTCGTGGAGAGGTTCTAAGGGAATCATGGAACCTATTGTGACGTCAGGGAGTCTTGAAGAGGAACTTAATGTAGATTCTGTCTCACGTCTCCCCGCAAGTCCTCCAGGACTCAGGTGGGGTCCTGCAGGGCCTCCCAAGTTAATGGAGGAAGGACCCACTCCTCCATATCGAGACGGACTTGTAGGGGACTTCTCAATGGACGACCAGTTGCTCATCTCACTAACTCCCGAGTCTGAACGGGCGTGCATCAAAGACCCTTTCGAAGGCTTCGGGGATTTACACGGACTCGGTCGGATGTTTATGGACTCAGGATGGCCTTCCATGAGGATTGGACATCCCAGTGTGTCCACCAATCCTGTAGGCGTCTTCCTCGCAGCAGCAGACTGACTCAGGTCATTCATCGACTCCGGAGGAATGGGCGAAGGAATGTGAACACGTGTCGCCATTTGGTGAGCTGCTGCTGATCCCTCCATAACTAAGTCGTAGCGATTCCCTCCAGGCTCGTAGAGAGATGAACGCGGACTCGCCTTTCTACTGGAGAGAGGACTTTTTCCAGGACTACAGGACGAAGGTGGAGGCTGCTGTCCTACTCTTGGACTTAAGGGACGTCCACTCATGTACCCTTCGTAGGAAGAAGGACCACCACCACTACCACCACCAGTCACATCTCTCAAGGCCTCTTGGATGAGGAGCTCCTGTCCAAGAATGTATTCATTAAGGGATTGTCTATTGGTCGTTGAGGAAGGAGAACAAGTCTCTCTCTTCGTGTACGAAAAGTCTCCACTGCTTCTCTTCGGAGATGAAGAAGAGGCAGAGTCTCCAGGGAGTTCTGAGTCAATATCCGCATACAAAAGTCGAAACGACTCCTCCAAACTTGTGCGTGGCTTTGTGGTCTTGGAATTCCTCGAGTTTGTAGGTCTTCTTCTTGAAGGACTGTCTCCCAAGACGCTGCTGATGCTCGAGGAGACTCCTCCTCGGCCAGGACTCACAGAAGAAGACTTGTTGAGTAGCGACTGAGCTGCAGAAAGGGACTTGGCAGCTGCCGTGTGTCTGTCTAAATTATCGAGGATGTCTTTCGTCTCCAGTGAGTTTCCAAGTGCGGAGAGTTCCTCCAAGTCCTTCTCAGAGACAACTGGAGGGATTCCTGGAGACGCAGCTTGGCCTAAGTAGTCTTTGTAATCCATCGAAGTAAACACCTGAGCTCCCGTCATCTCCACTTCCTCCGCTTTCCTCAGTTTACTTCGCAAGTCCACCTGATCCTCCGAAGAAGAGGAAGCAGGTCTCTTTGGTTTCTCACTCACAACTCCGTTTCTCCCGACTTCCTCAAAGCTGTCTTCATTAAACAACAACTTCTTCTTCGGTTCTTTTGGTTCTCTTGGAGGAAGAGGAGGTCCTCCTGATTCTCCCTTAGCTCCCAACGGAGGAGACGCTCTTTTTCCACCTCCTCCTCCCACAGAAGAAGAAGATTCTTCAGGAGGCGCAGGACCTGGTGGGGAATCCGCAGACGAAGAAGCCTTCTCAGCCAAATCAGACTCCTCTTCCCAAATGAGTCCCAACTCTTGTTCACCTCCAACTCCGCCCATCAACTCGCTTTCCTCCGGGTCATCCTGATGAGCAAAGTTCAAACTGCGGTAAAACGCTTCATCAGGTGTCCTTGAAGGTCTGTTGCTGCTGCTTCCTCCACTTCCACCACTTCCACCTCCACCAGGAGCTCCTCTGTGATAAGAACCACTCCCACCATCTCCATCCCTGTCCTTCCTCCTCCCCCCAAACTTATCTTGACTCCCATCCCCTCCACCACTCCCACCGCCCTTCTTCTGCTCCTCCACCAACTTGGCAATAACAGAGTTCTGCTGATTGAGGAGTCCTTCAGCTTTCTCCATCCTCCTCCACATTATCACATACTCCTGACTCAGGAGGTCGAGTGCTTTCCACGCGTACCGCAACTCAGACTCGAGAACGGATATCCGAGACCCTAATTTATTCATGTAGTCAAACAATCCAACGCTACTCGAGGCACTCGTTCCAGCACCTCCACTTCCAGCCACCTCCATCTCCAGGGAACTCCCTCCTCCCTCATTCGTTGATATGGAAGGACCACCAGCACCACCACCAGCACCACCTCCGCTTTCTCCACGGGAGAAAGCAACGACCATCGAAGAAGACGACGAAGGAGACGGTTCAGCCTCTTCCTTCTTATTCATCCCTCCTCCGTCCATTCCTTCTAATGAGTCCATCTTCTCACGAATTAGTCGCGACTCCTCCATCATCAGGTCCACTGGAAGCTCCAGATTAATTCGAACGGCGATATGTATTTATATAGTGGAGTATACTCTCTCTCTACTTATTATACTGGAATCGTATTATTGTAGCTCCTCAAGTTATTCTCATCACCACATGGCGAATGCGAATGGCAGTTGCCAAACGCAGCCCAACCAGAGTTACTAAAATTATTAGTGTTAGTCTTAGTGCACCCACACCTGGAGACCCTCCTACAGCTTCTTTCATTTATGAACTGGAGAAGTAGTAAAAGTAAATCCTCCTTTCCCATCCACATCCACCAGCAGTTCGTCTCACATATTCGCGAGGACATTAGACGACCTTACGGCGAACACCAGATGGCTTATAGCTTCTTCTTCTCTGTATGATTTGTGAGTCTCTTTATTATCTCCTCTTTTATGTTGTGTCTCTCCTTCTACTTTCACAGGGCCAAGGGATCGATTACAATCCACAGGAAACAATCCAGCGTGTGTGTGTCTCTTTTTCTTGTGTCCCTTTCCTTTCTGGAGCGTTATTAAATAGCTGAGACTTGAGTCTGAAGGAAGTTGTAGAGAAGTAGAGAATTCAACTTTCACTTTAACACTCACCGTCAACCACGAGTAGGGACTTAATGCAATGTAGACTATACACACTTCTTCAGTAATCTCTGAAGAGATGCAGACAAAAGAGATGTTGATTCTTCATCGTCTTCGTCTTCGTAGTCGACTTCGTGTTTTCTTATGAACAGACGGGCATTATTTTTTGAGGCGAGACTTTCTACAATTTATAGAACAACGAGTAACTTGGGTGTTGTTCGGTGTACTTAAGTGTGTGTGTGTATAGGAGAAAGCTGTTTTACTCCAAGTTTCCAGTCATTCGTTCACGGTACAATCGATATCCGCCTCGTTTTCCCTTCCCTAAGGAAAGATACGAGACGTGCCATTGTTACAAAGCACCAAGTTTACATCAACCTTTCGAGCAACTGAGGTAATTTTTTACTCACGCCTATAGACACATTGTAGATAAATATACAAATAGATAAATACCTATATATACGAATTATATATATATATAAATATAATGTTGTACACACGAACAGCGTACTTTCTCCCGTGTGAATTTATCTCTTTTGTTTTAACGCAAACTTAGAAAATGGGAGGAAGGACGAGAGAGTACGGCGTGTTTGTTTCCCACGTAATAATAAAGCATGTATGTTCACTCTCGTCCTAATATTAGAAACAATCAAGGAAAACCAATAGGTTCTTCCGCAGTTAACTTAATGTGTTTCTCTTTCATAAAGGACAACAAACGTGCAACGTGAGAAATGGCTCACAGACTTACACACTAAAGTAACTTCATACCAATTCTGGAGGAAATGTATTGAAGGATTTTATTGGAAATCTTAGCTTCGTGGAATACAGAGATCCAATTAAATGAATCCATACAGAGTTCGTCTCACAAATCCAAGATTACAGAGTAGCACAGATCTGGGTTGAATTATTAAGTAGAAAGGATAAGTTAATGTAGCTCAATCTTCAGAGAGAGAGAGAGAGAGGAGCTTTTGTGCCATACTAAATGGAAGATTAACTGATATGTAACGAGAAATGATTGAATACGTGGTTGTTATCTATTTACAATAAATCGTTGTTTAAGTATAAGAGGAGCAAGAGATGCGGAGGAGGAGGTTGTTTGGTAGAGATGAAATAAAAATGATACCATCATGGGAACCCTAAACGAACAAAATACAAAGTAAATTAAAGGATATGTTTGACCTAAAAGAGTCTCTGAATTCAAAGGGAATGTAATACAGATCGATTTGAACGACTTTGAAACGGATTCCGTGATTCAACTCACTCGGGAATTCGACGAGTATTCAATCCTTTGAACTACCTGATAGACCTGATTCCTTCAACTACGGAAACTTGAGAGTGCAGAAGGCAACTTCCTTTTATAATTCAAGTCAATTCAAACTCGAATTCTGCAGATTTCTTGAGTGAAATGTCACGAATACATTTGGCAAAGAGTCACACAGATCAAAGGCGAAACAAGGAGAAGGAAAGTTATTTCATCTGACAAAACTAACAAGCTAACTATAGTATACATTTATGTCAGATTCAGATTCGATTTTACTATACTAAACACTTTAGATTACCTGCTTCTGCGTAAACGACAGGGGACATAGTGGTAACATCTTTAAATGAATATAAATATAAATTGTTTTTAAATAATTCACAACTAGCGTCTAACTTAATATAATTCAAGATACTTAAAATCTCCGTCAGAAGTTAAACCAGCCTAAATTTTGACCACAAAAGGCGTTTGAACTTGTCCTAAATATTTCTAGGCCACATCGGACAAACCGACAAGAAGTCAAAAGCTGAGAGAGAGATCAAAAGGACATCACATATCCACCAGTTGGGAGAAAGTAGAGCACCACACTACACTTAATTGTCTACCTACATTCCCACAGACACCCACACATGTTCCTCACAGCTTTGTTAATGAACTAACTAAGACTAAAACGAGAGAAAGCCTTGGTTAGAATTCCACACGTATTGTCATAAGCTCAGTTATTCATTCCCACGAAGGGAGACCATTTGCACGTTGCTTTGCCATATGCTACCACTCCTAATAATGCTTTCTAACTTGATTAGTTAAGTAACACACACACATACACACACATACACACACACAGCAAAGAGAACACCCACGTCTGCCATCGTCCTAATGTGCCTACTTGCCTACCAACACTCCTCTCTAAACTTTCTTCGAAAGGAAGAAAGTAAAGAGCATCTTTCTCTGTGGAAATACTTTGTCAAGTCTTGCTTTCACTCTATATCATCTTCAAACTCACAGTCGAGTTTCCCTCCAACACTACAGAAGTTTATGCCATTAAAGCATTAAGCTTCACAATGGGAGGCTTGTCTAGCAAATGATTTATAAGATACATTATTTATTTAATTGTAATTTGAGCGACACAACTACAAGTGAACTAGCCACTGTGGTGTGTATACTTACTTGTACTTCCTTCCTCGCCAGAATTATTTCTTTCCGAATGCATTCTCACTGTCTATAAATAACAAAGCCACTGCTCCTATTGTTGGTGGATGGAAGTTGCAACACGAAATCTATTGTTGGTTAAGTTATTGCTTGAAATAAATTCCACTTTCTACCACACAAAGCTAGGGAGGGCGTCTTCCCTGAAAAACTACCACTACCATCAAATGCTTAAATGTCGGTCTGTCTCTCTCATGTAAACCGCTTTGATGAGGAATTCTGTGTAGAGAATTCCTCTGTGGTCTCCCATCCTTTCAACTGCCTTTCAATAAAGTCTCAACTATTCCCAGAAGTATGACCAGTTCAAACAGCTCCCTGCGCAAAACCCATACATCAAAATAAACTCACAGAGCCGACACAGCGTGCTAAAAGTTTTAAATGTGTTCGATTCTCCTTACAAAACCAAATTAGTTCGAATAAGCAGCAACGCTCGGTTCTTGCGTGTGGAAGGGACTAATACATAAAGAGAATAATAATTGGAATGCGTGCATACAATTTACTTTCACCAGTTCATTTTTCTATTCCCAACTCTTATTTGCATATTTAATGAAGCCACAGCTATCGGGTTTACACAAACACATCGAAAAAACAGGAAGGAGTTTATCATTTCCCCAACGTGCTTGTCAAGTTCGTCAGACTCATTTTACTTCGGGAACTTATAATAGTTGGTTGGCTATGAACTTATATTTCTCTTTTTCTTATCGGATGCCCCATTAAGCCATAAATCACACTAATTTTATCCAACCAACAAAATCATCCAATTCAACTTGTCAACTGGTCGTCAGTCTAAAAGCGCTTTCAAATGTTTATAGCTTCTTTAATGATCCAATCCTATAAATAATTAAATTCTGCTTAATGGTCAACTTCCACTGACTCTTCTTTCATTTCACTCAGAATCAGAGCGAAGCAAAGAGACTTGTGTATAAATTTGACATATTAGCTTACGGGTAACAACTGAGCTCTATCCTCTTGTCAAAAACACATGTGCATGCAATTTACTTCTGTATTTCTGTGTGACGTGACCCAAAAAAGACTTGACTCTCTTGATATTTCACTGAACAATCACACACAGTGCCTCCACTTCCACAGTACAAAACCCTTTCCACTCAGGAACCCGTGTGTGTGTGTTTTGTAGACCCGAGGAAATTGGATTTCCGTTTGTTGCTCTTTATTTAAATAAAACGAGAACTATGTATCTTTGCACATTCATTCAATTGATATTCACCTATACACTTGTAGACTATTTACACAATCTCCTCTAAAATTCCTTTCTGTGAAAAAAAACACACACACACTCACACAGATTGTACATACCAACCAGTTTTAGTTCAGCTTTCACTTGTGCATCACTTAGTCAATGTCACTCTCCCCGTTCCTTCTTATCATAGACTCGGTGGCACAAAGTACAAAGCAAAAATTTAAACCACCACTCTACCACTCCACTCCATCATTCATATCTCGCAGCTTAAGCTTTCTCTTTTAGTTCCGTCTCTACATGAATCACTGCAGGAGCTTTTGTACTTGTACTCGCAAATAAAATCCTACTAAATATTAAACCCCACAAACTTATTTCCTTTACACAAGCCCACAAAATGTGAACAACCTAACAACTCCCCAGAATGTGAAAGAACACAAAACTACTATACAGATAAATTCCCCACGTACTATTACTTTTGTATTCCGTATCAAAATATTTTTACAAAGAGAAACACGATTCAACCGATTACAGTTTTGATTTATACGAGTGAATACCAAATACAAAGCACGAACAATCAATAAACCCTCACTATAAAAACCCTCATCATTATGTACGCAGTGACTGTTCGTTCACATTTCAGACAGCTTTCCTCATTACCGTAACACAGGAAAAAGAGTAAATTCACAAATTCACATTTCACATTTAACTTTGTGTAACAGGAAACGTCACGACATAACTTACGCCAACAGCTCGAAAGATTCTACGATTCAACGATTCTACTTAACTGACTCTACACACTCTCACTGATAAAGATCACATTACGATGTCAAGTGGTTTTTCATCCGCTTTCTCTTTCTGGTCTCGAAGTGTGATAGATTTGGAGGGTGGAGCAATAGGTCAGCCCTTTTTTCTTCCCTGTGCCACTTTCATCCCATTTTTTCATCTATATGCCACATGCCACATTTACTTCTCAGCCACAAGTATACTTGAGCCTGAGTGTACCATTTCAATCGATTTCCTCGTCAACCCATCACAAGCAAAGAAACTACGTACAGAAATAGATCCAAATTTCAATCGCCTCATAACCGTTGACCGCAAATCCTCTATTATTGAATGGTGAAAGCACTAACGGATGCATGGGAAGTAATAACAGGGAAAGAATGATTACCCCCACAAGGACACACACACCATGCCTAGTCATTCTGTTAGTACTGCTAGTGTAGGCGGAGGTCGGAAATAGAAGAATCACTCGCTACATTACCCACTAAAGTTCCATTCAAGTTGTGACATCAACCGTGGTGAATATTCATACTCAGTTTGTAGTTTGTAGTAAAATTTTACGAGAAGCCTATTCATTATTTACCCAATGTTTATTAACAACATCCGCCTGGTTAATTCACACAAAGTCGTCGTTTATATTTCAGCTCAATTTTGTTGTGGTTATTTACTTGCTTAATTTAATACCAAGTTACACTCACGGGAGAATATTTTTCCCAGGTTACACCATCAACATCAACACTTTCACAACTGACTGTACATCCTACATACAAACTTTGTCCGAGAGAATGGACTTAATGGTCTGTGCTTAACGATAAGCTACTTTGTTTATCATGTGTACTGTGTATGAATAGAGAGAAGAGATATATGGGTGGATTCCGTAGGTGAAAGTACCTACGTGTGTACGTAATGATCTCTTTTGTTCAACAGTTTTGAGCAAATGAGCTCATTTCATGCAAACCACTAGAAGCCTCACGTTAATTTGAAATCATTAAAGAATTCTCTATTCATCTATACTTCATACCTCAGCACAACACACAAGTGCAGACGAGAATGAAATGAATTGCTATATAGTTGCTTCGTACTTGGCTCCCAAAGAGAGAAACGCTTAAACTTAAACACACCAAATAGCAAAAGTTTGAAGTAAAATGGATTTTCATTTGGCGTGTGTTTAGACTTTGCACATTTATTTTATACGCATCATCAGCCAGAGACATTTGAAACTGTTATTGCGTAGAATTGAGATGCTTGACGGCTACCCACGGATGGAGGAGTACAGAGAGATCTACTTACGAAACGAGTTTGACAGGCTTTCTCTCCAGACTTTTAGCTAAACTACTCCTGCCGATCCCCTCGACCCATCTACTTTCATCCACTTCAACTTATCTAACACATAACTTTGGATCACCAAGAAGGGAATTTACACAAAGAAATTGGACCTCTTTATTTATTCCCTAATATTCTCAGGCACCTTAACGTAAGGAAATCAAAGTTGCGCAACTTTCTCCTTCTTCCGTCGCTCGCTTTCACCCCGAAATCCATCATTTTAAAAGCCTTTCTCGTGTCAAATTTTAACTGAGCCAGTTAATAGAGGGTTAAACCATTTCCAACAAGCGAAAACACAGATATATACACACACACATGTGTTGTTCACTGAAAATCCAAATTTCTCTACACACACACACACACAAACTGGGGAAAGCTACAAAGATAAATTCGCAGTCAGCGTATTTATAAACAACCAAATCCTCATTTTTCAAGGAGTAACTCAAGCGAATGAAAGCTTTGTTGGTGATGGAACAATTTCTCATCGACGAGAGTAGCAGTCAATACGCCTTCCTGTATTCCCTACACATCCGAAAAAAAACCTGCTGTGCTTTCACTCAACCTCAGCAGCAGAAGCAGAGCCAGGAATTCATGTCTAGTTGAAAGGTACTTTCAGACGTGTCGTATATTAAAATATCCGAAATTCTGTAGGCGCATTCTACGAACTACACTACCTATCTATGTACACACCTCGTTTAACAAACGATCGATCCCCTGCCCGTGTAAACATGTGTGTGTGTGTGTGTGCCTACAGTATTATAATAGGAGTCCAAATATATGTCTAGTCTTTAGAAGCCAACTGCTAAGTCAACTCACGTGTATCAGCTCAGTCTCTGTAAACGAAGGACTGGCATTCTGCTGGACACTCGGCACTCATGCAATATTACTTTTCTCCTAATTTTAGCACATAATTAAGGTTATTCCGTGTGGATCTGGAGAGCCTTTCTCAACAACCTTATAATCAATTTGATTACGTGTGTTGGACTGTTCCCGGACACTGAAGGGAAACCTATTCGCCCAAACATTATTGTCAATGATACCCATCTGTTCAAACTGTTTACACACGCGATCATTGATTGAATCAAATGAGCTTTTGCAAATACTCATTTGGAGAAACCTCAACGAAAGTATCATCAGATAAGGTTCCCTACACACTCTTCACTCGCAGTGCTTCACCTTCTTCATTATTCTTACACAGGAGAAACAGGAAGGAGAAGACTCTCAAGGAGTTCCTCCATGCAGCCTATCAATTAATTGATTTTCTTTTGTACCTGTCTGTCTACATGGAATACACACGTCTATAGGAAGTTATATATAGACTTTTTCCTTCGAGATACATATCTAAGATATCTATCTATAAGTGATTTTCAATTATACTGATTGGCCTACACGGATCACGATCTCTGCCAAATTAGTACCCGAAAGGAAACCGACAACAACACAAAACCTTGCGTTTCTTTCCCAAATAATAATGACAAACGTACTCTGTGCTCAACCCTCAGCCTTTGTTGAACACTATTCCGTCTTTTGTATCAAAATGAAGGCTACACTTCAGTCAGCGAATAAAAAATGCTGACTCTACAAAACTAGCAGACCTCTACACAATTCTGGAAAAGAGACTTGGGAATTGGGAAGTTCCACAAGTCTTTCTTTTGCACAAAAAGACTTCGGAATAGAAACACGCCCAGTCGCCTACTGCATTCTCGCAAACTATAATTATTTTTCACCATGCTTATTTCTCCCTTTATCCTCGCGAAATTCTTTGTGCATTCCATATTAGCCACAAATGGAAATTGCACGGAATACTTTCCAAATAACTACGGGTTCTCATTTCATAATAATCATGATTTCATTTCTTGTTAATTCCACAACAAAAATCGATCCACGCTTAACTCTAAACTAGTTGGTAAAAAGAAATTTCATAAATTTAAAAAATGTACCTTTGCTGCTTGGTACGTTGAGAAAAAATATAAATAATAGTAAAAAATTGTGCAATTCCTCTCATTCACTTTGTTTACAAATGCTCGAAATATTGCTCAAACTCCTTTAATGTCTACTTGATTAGTCACAACTCTTTCAATCACAAAATTCGCGTGTACTCGTAAAGAGAAAAGACTGACACTAATGAGCAATACTTGGAGGTTTCTTTCAATAGCAAATATCAACATTTAGATAACATAAGTATGTCATATTCCCAATGTTGGGTTGATAAATGAATGAACTTTTATGGCTTGTAGGAAGTAGGAACACGCTTTGCATTGGAATTCGTAAACCACACAACTTCCTCTTTGCATGTTAGAAGTATTTATAGACTTTATGTCGTCATTCAGACCTGAAAATGCCCTCATTTAAATCACAAACAGCTCTTGATTTATAGTGAAATGAGTTGTGGACTGTGAAATCAAGTTTTTCTGAGATTTCTGTGACTGACAACTGACAGGCCTGTCCTTACTTAAGACTTGTGGCAGTGTGACTTAACCGATCCTATGGACATTGAGTAACAGAAAATCGATTTTATATAATTTCTTGTATTTGAGTCACGATGCTATGAAACAAGTCCACTTCGCAATCTGAACTAATGATGCGATAAATAACAGGTTTTGGAATTATCCACAACATCATCATGTCATATTAAGTGATACACTCCCTCATCGATGACGGTAATACACCCGAAAGTAAAAAGTAGTCACGTTGGTATTGATTGACGTAAGAGACGAACACCTCAACCAGGAGGAGTTTTCCTCTTCCTACAAAAGATCCTCTGACATTCCAGCAGTTGTAATCTGAAGGTTGTAATCTGAAGAATTCTGACATTGCATTCGCTTAATTTTGTGTGATCCATAATCATTTCACAAGCATATAAACACAGTGATCATTATGATTATGATCTGTAGACACCAGTGTTCGCCCTAGGTTTACAGTATGCAGCATGCTGATTGCTGCAAACTGCTGCAAAAGCAATGCAGCGCAGCAT
>JAQGAD010002518.1:0-13206 GCA_034696625.1 Isotomurus palustris
GGGGAGTAAGTTTTGTTTCTTATTGCGAAGCTTTGTAAATATTACCTTGTAATTTAATCATTCGATCAAAGTTCAAAAACAAGTACGTCGGGGAAAATAGAATTTGGGAGACTGACTACTTCCAACCGGCAGCCACAGAGAAGAAATAACTTTCGGTGCCTTCACTAAAGGAAAGTTAAATGGAGAAGACGTGGAAAGACTCTTGAGAACTCGGGGAAGTTGGACGTAATAATAATGTAATCATCATGGAACTCCGCAAGTCACGATCGTAAAATTCCTACTTGTCAATCTGAAGTTTATTTGTTGTGCTTGTGTGTATCTACCTTGTCCAGACATTTAAGGCCTTTAATCCCCCCACCAGGCTTTCTTTAATCTGATGCGAGTTCAAGGTTATTAAAGAGTCCCAGTCAAAAGTCAAAACTTAGGGTGTGAAACTAATGGATTTCGAGTGATTCGTGAGTTGACTTTAATGCGACAACAACTTACGAACACGACCAGCTTCAAACAAACTTACCTTGTACTTTTGAAATGCAATGGGATCGTGAGTCTCTGGGAACTCGAATGCACAGCAGTGGTACGGCCAAGTTAATTTTGCTTCTCTGAGATTCTGAAACAAATTGAGTTCTCATTAGGCTCCCAAGTAATTCAAGGGTAATTGAAGAATAAACGAAATTCTTGATTAAACTCGAAGATTAAGTGTGAGAGAGGAAGGAGTAAATAGAATCAATAAGTACGAAGTACGATTTAGTATTGAGAGCTATACTATGTACGTTGATTTTCCACAAGAACACAAGACGTACTATTTTGGCTGTCTGGCTGTTACACTGCTATACGCTATGGGAAAGGTGATGGGATGGACAAACTGGTTAGCACACCTCAAGGGATTCATTAACTTTGTACAGGAGTCTCTGATGAAGTCAAAGATGATGGATGTATTGTTCTGCACTAATTTAATAGAACACAATTACAAGAGTTTCTCGTCTACCGGGACTACCTGTTATCGCTTGTTTCTCTCTATATGTGTAGGTATTCGTACACCGAAGATGGGAATTTTGCTACAGTCAACAGGAAAAGTAAATCTTTATACACGTTTTGTGAAAATGTGAAGGTCTAAGGTCTACACGCAGTCAAGTCTAATCAGTTTGGATAGAAACAAACTACTTTCTCTTGGAAATGGAAAGCAACACACAGCACACGTTCTTTAGTTGGACAATAAGCGGCGATGTCAACTCTACTTTTCTCAAATTGGTGTTTAATCTTTCTTATGAGAAGAATTGTGTTAGAAGGAAAGCTTAAACGAAGCAACAGCGAGTTTGTTGGGTGTAGGAACGCGTTAGTACTTTCTCTTAATAAATAATACCTTACTATTTTACCTCTTAGGTGTTTTACCTACGTTAGTAGTAAGTCCATTAATAACTGTCTTTCGTGTGTCGCCTTGAGGGACTTATCAGTAATGAACATTGTGGAAAAAATACGAGTTTTTGGCAAAGCTGGCATTTTTCTTGTTACATTTTTTTCGCAAAAGTGACGAGCCACATTTTAGCTGCGTAGTACGTGCGGAAGAAGTGAAGAACAACAAGTCTGAGAATCTGAGAATGAATGAACCGAATGTGAAAAAGAAGTTTGTTTAAAGGCGGAAGCTTCATTCACCCTGAATTTCCTTGCGGGTACGGAAACACGTCTGAGTGGGGAGAGAAAGTGATCCTTCTCCATTTTCAGTCGTTCCAGCCATTTTAATCTTTCAAGATGAGATTAAGATAAGCTAAAAGTCGTTTGGGGGTGGAGAGATCGGGTACGAATGATAGAATTCACATATCTGAAATTGGCTTCTACTCGTTTATCTCAATTTCTTTGGAGTCGTTTGGGGTTTCGAAAAAGATGTAACAGTGTGTCTTATGATGGGTGATGCTTTTGTATGATTCTGAGAAAATAAGGCGAAGGAAGATAGCGTGTGAGTGTGTGTGCCCTTTTGGCGAATTAAACTTTCTTTGGGAACAAAAGTAGGCCCAGAAGAGACAGGAAAGAGAGGAAAGATCCCTTTTCTCAATTCTTAAGTCTAAGTTCTGGATAGATTCATTGGAAAAGTTCTCTCTGTTAAATACACCCAACTTAATTCTATTTCCTCATTCCCTAGGTACAGATTAGGGATTCCATTTCTTTTCTATTCTTGTGGACAACAAGAACAACTCACTTCGAAGTGATATATCGATGGGATGACACTCAGGGTGAGGACGTCCTCCAGCCGAAGGGATTCCAGTTCTTTTAGACCCAATGTGGGCAAGTATGTTATGGCCGTTCCCGAGAGATCCCTGCAGACACAGAAAGTTGGAAATTAAATTTTTTATGAACTTCTTGAAGGAATTTTAATCAAGATTCAATTAGAAATGTAGAGATGTAATTATTGTGGAGTAAGTAAGCTCTGTGAGTGGAGTGTTCATTGAGAAAAAAATTAAAGATTACTCCGGGGTTCACGAAAGAACATTATTCTTGCATTTACCTCGAATAGTTCCAGGAAAAGTTGGGATTTTATGCATGCACTATTAATTAAATTATTTTTCCTTAGAAAACTGAAACAAGAATTCGCCTAATACTGCTAGCTACTAATTAAGTACCAAATAGAAGGAGCTTCCTCATTAACCTAACCAAATTTGAGCTAATCCGATTCAGTCAGTGTTATCCATCGACAAGTTGAAAGTTAAGACAGGCTCAACACTAATGAATTAGAAAGTAATGAAATCCCTGATGAAAAATTGCAGTTCATGAGCACAGTGTCAATATAGCAAAGAAGAGGAGTCCAATTTGTGAGATTTATTGCGTTTCTTTCAGCGTCTCCTGAATGAGTATCTCCTCTTTTTCTTCTTTTTACTTAAGATGAGCTTTCCGGGATAAAAACAGAAAACTCCGTTGTCCACAATGACCCGCACTTCTTTTTGTACGTGAGTTCTTTCAGAGTAAAAAAAATCGCAATCTAATCTCACTGTTAGGCATATGCTAAGAAATTGGCAAGTTCTAGCCTGGTGCTTCTCTACTCGAAGATTGAAAGCTTTTATGGGATTTCCACTGAAATTTCTCTTACTCATATAACTAATGGTGTGAAGTCATCAAGAAACATATATATCTAATAAGAGAGATATTCAGTGGAGTTGCATACATCATTTTTGATAAATTGTTGGCATATCTCTTCGCAAGTAACAAACCAACAGTAATTCCCAAATACGGGTTGTTTAATGCACTCGCAGCCACCAGTGAAGTAGAATTTGTATTGAGTTGCAGTAAATATGTGAAGTTGGGGTGCTGAATATTGAACGGTAGACAAAAATGGTTTATTGGTCACGGAGGAAAATAAAGAAGTGTGGAAAAGTAAAGTAGGAGATGATAGTTGGTTCGGTAAGCGAGTCTCACGGAGTAAAAGTTCTGAAGGAGTTTGTGGAAAAGCTGTATGAGATGTGAGAGGAGTCCCAAATCAATCTACTTTTCCCGTGTTAACAGACTTACAGACTAAACTGTACGTTCTGGTGAAGGTGAATTTTTCTTAGCAAGACGAAGACTAGACCTCTCAGAACTTTTTCTTGGAAGACAGAATATATTTTATTTTCTGTGAGAAAGTCCTAGTCAGCTTGTTTGAAAGTGTTAAAAAACGTTGAGCAGCAAAATCTCAAATATTTTGATATAGCAGTTTCATGATTTCTAGCTAATCAGTTAATTCAGAAGAAGTTTTTCCTGGAAATACAAAAGGAGAGATGAAAGAGAGAGGCAGAGAGACGTGATTTTACAAGTTTAGAGTGGAAGTTTTTGTACAAAAGAAGTGGAATTAGAATTGTTCCAATTTCAATTATTTTAATGATTCCGTTGAAATACTTGTGAAGAAGTATTAGTACCGTTGAAATGGATGAAGAGGTTTGATTTTTGGAAGGAAGAAAGAGTGTGTGCAAGCAGAAGTGAGAAAGTGGTTAATTAAAACTTACAATTTACGAAGACTATCGATTCCAACGAAACTCTCGGGATGGAGGGACGTCAACTGGCGATTTCCTTTCAAACTTCTGCAATTAAGAGAAAGGAGGCATTCATTAGGTTCTCAGACGGAGATCATCATGAGACAACGGCTGGAACTGTTGATATACTTATGAAGGAGTAAACTTCAGGGGAAATAATCCGATTTTGTGTCCACTCTGTAGAGCAGACGATGGAAGGAAATGGAAAAATAACACGGGTAAAGTGTATGATGGGAGAGTCTTTGTGGTTACTACTATTTTATGCCTTTTGCTGTGGTGTGGTCTCTAATGTGGCATTCCCCGCAAGTTGTTCTTAAGTTGAAGCTGGTTTGGTTTGTTTACTACGCTCCGAACTTTCCCCAGGTACTTTATCCCACAGACTCCCTGCATATACCTGTTTGTGGTTGTCCCAGTCGTGGAGTAAATTACGAATTTACGAGACTGTGTTACATAGAAAACGGGACGTACCCTGACATCAAAGGTTAACAAACAATAACGGAATTATCCTAGGTTGTGTCTGACTAGTGTAGGCTTAAGGTACTGCGGATAGTACCTTAAAATTGTTATCTTATGAAACCGGACATAGCCCTAACATGCCCCAATTTCCCTTTCCATTCGTCCAATTTTGCTTTTTTTAGATTTTTATAAATTTTTGAAAATTGTTCAGAAAACCGGTTTACAATACTTGTAAACAACTAAAATTGTTATGCTGTTATTTTGCTACATGTTGGTTTAACTTAAAGGATAATTCATAGTAGTAGAAGTCAGTACCAAGGACATCGTTTAAGGGTGCGGTTTCCTCTGCATTGTGATCTAATTACGTGTAGCACCATTACAAGTGCATAGAACACAATTGTATGATAATGTAATTAAAATGAATTCCAAGGACCATGCGGTCAGAGTGAATAGAGAAATACAAAGTGAAAAGGAAAGAAGCCACATGAAAAGGAGAAAGTAGACTTTGGAAGTCAGAACTTACAGTCTGGCAATAGTTGATCCTTCGAATGCTCTTCGCCCAATTTCTTTCAAGTCATTGTATTCAAGTGATCTGTAAATTTTAATATTCAGAGTGTTACTGCGAGTAAGATACGGACGGATTTGGTTGGGCTGACCGCACTGAATAGGTGAATAGTCTGCACAGGGAAAGGATTAGCTGGGGAATAAAGCAGGAAGTCTGTGAAGATGCAGCAGACAAAATATAACTGCATCAAAATTTCATCCGGCTACTACTTATCCCTGTCAAGAAACCAGAGACAAGGAAATATTCTACGTGTTGAATAAATTACACTCACATAAGTTGTACTACATTTTATCAAAATGTTGGAAGCTGGATCTTTTGACTTTTCCTTTGAGAACAATTTGGAAATGAAGATATGAAGAGGAGTTCAGAGAGTAGAGAGACTATATGCCAAGTTTACAATCATCTTTCGAGAGACAGGAAATATTTTAAGCACCAACTGGAGAAGTTTCTTTAGTAGGTTAGAGGTTACATCGTAATAATGATGAAGGGCAAGGCAGCGAAAGGAAAATATGTATTTACGCAGCAGTGAGAATAATAAGCAATAACAGTTTGGAGGTTAAGTGTGTGGTTGTCGTAAATAAATGTTAAGCAACAGATGAAGAAGAAAACGTGATCGTCTGGATGTAATTTTGTGCAAAGTTTTTGAGGAGTTCGTGTGACCATAAGGTGGCGATGGGAAACTAGGGAAAATTGTTTTAATGGCAAATATAGAAGTATAAGTTAGTTTAGATGTTAGAGGAAAAGTTGTAGGGGTTTCAGTTTCTGTTATTGATAGAAAGTTTCTCGTGTTGAGTAAGTTGAGTTTGTTTGGCCATAAGAGATGTAAACTGAATCCAAGCCAAATAGAAAACAGGGATTATCTCAAAATCCCCGTCTTCGTGTGTGTATAATGTATAACATTCACGAGCACCTCTCTTCAGCCTTGGCGTAGTACACTTCATACGCATAAGAAATGAAAAAGCACAATTTGTGTGGGATCAACCAACGAAATCTCCCACGGATTACTTTCCCCATAAATATCGCAAATGCATGAGTCTTCGGAGTTTCTCTCGGTTTACAAATGGGCAAAGTTTTCATTTTCGTTGAGAAAGCCGGTGACTTTGACTTGTTCGTGTGTAAGACGCTCGCTCTACGGAGGAGAGAGCTTTGAACAGAATCGTGAATGCAGTGTCACTGGATTTCGTTCATCTTGAAAATCTCGAACATCTGGCAACCAGTGGTGCTTATTCTGAAGCGTTTCCCGAGCTGATGAGACGTGACTAAATTTTCTACAGCATTAAAGTGTCATGAACTGACATATTTTTGTGCGTTTTACGCAGCAAGTGGACAACTTGGTAAGACGAGGATAAATTGTATGGAAAACTTATGGGAATTGTGAGTTGTGGGTTTGATGGTTTTATTGCGGGCTTAAAGTGTATGAATAGTGCATCGTTGCACTTTGTCACGTTATGAATTCTGACAGTGTCACAAGCAGGAAGGAACAGTAAAGTCATCTTATCACATTATTATGGTGATCTGTGGGTCATAAAACTCCCTCGTTTCGAGAATATTAAGTTGAATCGTGGCGTATTAAGTTACGATGGCACACCGATGGTCAATTTTTCTCTTTATTGTAAAATGATGGGGATGTCAGATGTTTTGATACGATTTTGCGATTTATTATTATTCACACTGTATAGTTATTAAAAATGCAGACAATAAAAAAAGGCTTAAACTGCAAATAATCCTTAATTTTTAACGATTGATGATTTTGATTTGATGAATGTGCAGACCTGATTCATGCACTTGTTGGTACAAGTATTCTGTCTACCATTTCACGAGAAGCCAGCCAGTAGTCATGAATCAGAACTTCGTCAATGTTTCCAAGAAACGCCTCGTGAAATGAAAGTGCTTTATTTTCGACAAAGTGAGAGACAAATCACTTACTCTACGATTGAAACGAGGACCTGTAATATCTATTGTGGAAATCTCGAAGACTTACGCAAAAAAGAACTTGAAATGTTTGGTAAGTGGGTTGAACTCATTGTTACCTCACATCTTCGTCATTGGACAAGTCTCAATTAACCTACCAAAAGTTAACTTACAGATTAATAATTAATTTGTGCTGTGTGCTTTCGCGTGACTCGTATGTCTAGAGTTTGGAGGAAAGTCAGCTTCAGCACCAGCGACGATGGTTGAAACCCCAAAACTGGAGGTTTCAGCAGCTGACGCTCCAGATACTGAGAAAGAGGTCATACGGACGACAAGTAGAGTCATGATTACCACACAAAGCGATGCGTCAATTGGGGACGGTCCGTCTTTCACAGATTTCGACGATGAAAAGGAAGGAAAGAAAAGGAAGGGAAGTAGATGTACAGGACTGAATAAAGAAGAACTGCAGGTGTTCATCAACGATCCTTACTGGGTCAGAGTTCGATGCATAATGCACATACTTTTGTGGGTTGTTATTGTCTGTCTGTTAGCAGGTGCGATTGTCATTCTTGTTATATCTGTGTTAAGCCCTTGTGAGAAATGAGTGAAAGCGAAAGTAAGCAAATACAAAAGATAAAGCTCACACAAAACTTTAAAACATTATTTGTTTGAAATAAAACTTCACTTACAATTGTTCCGTCTTGAGGTTTTTGAATGAGCCAGGGTTCAGCCTCGAAATCTTATTGTTCTCGAGATCTCTGCAATTTATTCATAAGATGAAGTCAGTTTTTATCAAAAGTGTATGCATGATGATCATAAACGCAAATATAATAAGAGTAAAATGTAACTTCATAAGGTTGGACAATACGGTAAATTTAATCAATGCATGTGGAGAGCAAGGAATTGCATTTTGTGCGGCCTTCACTTCGTAATTTTTGAAAAGTAGTAATACTACTAGGAATCTATCGGTTCAGTTGAAGTAAAAAGAGGGGGTACTCTTGCGTCATACATGAAAGTATGAAGAATTCAAGTCAAAGAGATGGGTTACAAAGCCTTAATAGAAACCTCCATACATTCCCCTGCGAGTGAAGGAGCAGAAGAAAGCTCGACGCTTTCTATTCAGAACAAGTGACAAGCAAGTAACTTAACTTGAGTTTGAGAGGAAAGTGAAAGCAGAAGGTCGTGGAGGTCTTAAATCCATAAATATTCTTCTATTGAATGCAATCATGTGTTATCCTCCACTCAGGAGTTGTGAACTGTGATTTCTTTCTTACAAAGCTTGCCAAGATGGAAAAGGCTTTCCTTGCCTTGCACACATAGTGGCAGTGGCATACTGTGAGATGAGTATGAGATTTTCTGAAAGCAGGAACTTTGTGAAGGATCTTTCTGTAGTTTGATTGTTGCAATCAAGTTTTAGTTTACACGTGGAATTTTACACAGAGGAAAGATAGAATGATTTCATTTTGCATAGTTCAGTCAATTGTAAAGAATGACTTGTGCATGACAAACAATTTGGCGAAATATTTTCATGGACATCGTAAATGTGACGGCGCTACAAAGTACTAAGAAGACTCGCGAAAGAGGAATATGTGCGAAATCAATTGACTTACATCATGTTGAAGGAGTGATTTGAATACAACTCTGATAGGTTTGGTGCCACTTCCAGGGACGAATGGGTTATCCGTCTGGAAACAATTAAAGTATAATAGTAATAACGAATCTGAATTATTAATCCTTTTTTTCTCACAAAACACATGCACATTGTACTCATCCATTACTCATTTGTCATTAGAGCAGATTGAATGCGACATGAACTTCACAGACTTTTACTTATTCCGTACATTTTTGTATACATATTTTAGCATTCCAACATTTCCAACCGTTGGTAATCTGAAAAAGAACTTGCAACCAATAATGCAACCATGAGGTATTGGTTATTCGAATCGTATTGAGTCATATTAGTGAGTCAGTTTCCGCTAAATCTACCGTAAGTTTGATAACTGAGCTTTGTGAGCAGATGAAACCAAACCTAACGTAAATTGCTATCGGCCATACCGCTGGTTTGACCTTGGCTAGTATTTCCGCGTTTTTTTGTATTTTATTGGTCAAAGGATTAAATCAAATTCATGAGGCTCAATTAAGTGAAGTTTCCTGTACAATCAAATGCATAGCTAGCACACAGTTTTAACCTGAGCGAGATTTTTCACATTTGCTTCGCAAACTTATAAGAGTGATAAGATGATAAGGGAGAATAATAACCCGAGAGGACTAATTTTGTTAAAACTGCACGAGCATTTGCTTCACTCCACAGCTTCACTCATTCACACTTTCCAGTAACTTTGAGCAAGCATTTTCTGTTTCATACAACATGATTTTTGATTATAAGGGCTACAAATAATTTATAAGAGGTTGAAGTGTTCAAGTAACGTGAACAACATGAAGTCATTATGCTTCTTAATTCTACTCTACGTGAGTTTACAGGTGAAAAGTATCAGTCATTCAGGGCACGTAATTAAATTGGATTTCTTTCTTTTTTCAGGCAGCCAATCTCTTTTTAATTGGTGCATGCAGTAATCTACTTGATTCTGCGAGTGAACTGCAAGGTCTACCTACAATTCACGGGGATAAATGGGCAGACAAATTGGTTACATGGAGCGTCATAGGCATTGTGATTGGTGTGATTCAAACATTTTGTATCACTGCGTGGTTTTGCATTATTAGCAAGCTTCCGGAAGGGGTAAGCATGTAGACGAGTATATTATTAATTCATACTATGTTCCATTTCAGGCATTTAAAATTAAAATTGAAATATCGTTTATAGAGTCCTAATCTGAAGATGCTGAACGGAGCATTTTGTGCAGTTGAAATTATTCTAGTAGCCCTTGCTTTGACGTCCATCATAGTTCCAGGAATAGACCAATGGCCTGAACAATACACGGAGACAAATTTAGCGATGTATTCTGCTATTGTGTTTATAGCTCTGTATGCCTTAATGGCGATCGTCATGTTTCGCTCACTTTTTGTTAAAAAGAGACTGCAAACTGTGATAGAGTGAAGATTATCTTATGGTAAAGTACCCCATTCAGTCTACTGTTTAGTGATCAGGAAAATACTTCGATTGTGACATAATTTTTGAATAAAAGAACGTTTTTAGCTGCGATTTCTATCCAAGATTTAAAATGTAGAGAAAGATTCACACAATCTATATCGTAACTTGTGTGACATTGAAAAATGAGATTTGGGTCTCTAGGATAGTTGCAGTTTATATGTGACTGTGAAAAGAAAAGATCGCACTCATCATTTATTATTTGTCGAGACACTCATATTTTGAAGTTGAGAAGGTTAAATTGCTGTTGTTGCACAAAAAACCTGGGTTTTCTTTTAGAATTTCACACTTATACACAAAAGTGCAGACAAGTCAAAAGGTGAAAGTGACAAGTAAAAGAGAAAGCGGAGGTGAGAGACGGGTGAGAGAGTTCGTTATAAAATCCATTAGCCAGTTTTCATGCAGCCCTGCAAGGCGATGCAGGATTTCCCGAAATATCTTTCATGTCGTTTTGTCACTCCTGTCGGACTAAAGGAAGGTGAGTGGGGAAGTGAAAGTCATTGGAAAGTGCGAGTCTGGGGAATCATAAAAGCGAGGCTGGTATTATCTGCCTTCCGAAAGATTCCTGAGAACCTTATCATACACGATTGTCAGGTTGGAACGTAATAAAGTAAATGAACTGCCATCAGAATGAGTCATGTCTGAGTGTACGCTGTGCATATAATAAAAACCGGAGTGAGCTGGAATTGATTGAATTTGCAGATGCGAAATCCCATAATGAAAAATATTTTCCCTGTCACGTCACTAGAGGAAATAAATATCTTTCTTTTGTTGAAATACTGCGGAGAGCCAAAATTAATGAAGCTAGGTTGTTTTTACGATTCACGATTGGAACTTACATGATATTCAACTTGGGAAGAAAAACTTTGAAGACTTGGTCCGGAATTTCGGTGAGAGAGTGGGCTCCGTGAATCGCTCTGAAATAGAAGGATGAAAGTATTTTAATACTAGAGGATTTCCCGTCGAGTCAATTGGAGTGTTTTGATAAGTGCTTGTTGATTTAAATGGTGGAAAGGGCAGTGTCAAAAGTGTGGGGAGGACTGGACAAGTAGAAACACTTGGCTGGACTTGTTTGCTAAGTGTTTCTAGTGAAAAAATAGCTAATCTGACGTGTAAAGAGCTTAACTAATGGACAAAGCTACCAAGTTGTGACGTGTGATTAAATATGATTTACTGTTTGATGGGAAAGTTGTGTTACGTTCATAAAACATTTAAAATTGTTAGATGAACTGGCAGTTATGTGTATTCGGGAGTTATGTAATTTGTACATGCTGATAAAGAACTTTAAATCCTCAATAATTATGATATGTTCGGTGTGAAAGCAGCTGAAATTGTATCACAATGACAATTCGTTTAATTGGTTTTCATAACTTCACTTACATTGCATTTAGCTTCGCCAGTCCATAAAATGTTCGATTTTTGATTTCGTTGAATTGCGGAAGTTCATTAAGAGTCCTGAAAATTACAACAATAAATAAATATACCAATCAAGGAGGACAAATCTAATCCAGCTTGTTTGAGTTTTCAATAACCATGAAGGCCATGAGTTTCTGCATTTAGTTTAAACTCTTTACTCACACAATTTGCATTAATGCAGCTACAAAGCAAAGGGATTCATGCACAGATGAAGTTTAGCTCGGTAATTTGATTCTGAACACATGAAGTAGCCAATTTGAGTTTCAGACTAGACTAAATTTCAAGCTTCTCTTTAGAACAAAACCACGACATGCAAAATGTAAGGGGACTTTGGGTTTGAATCAAAGTGAAAGTTGTTACATAACTCTGCGTCATACTTTTAGGAACTTTTCACGCAGATTAGATTAAAAGGGAGAATCCTACACAACGCCGCGACACAACGTAGTAAAGTTATAAATAACCATCATAAAAATGACTTACAATTCGACCAGGGAGTTCGCATACGGCAACAAATCTTCATTGCTCAATGTAGTGAAGTTCCTGGCGTGTTCTATGGTCCTGTGAAAAAACAAAAAGTTGCACATTGATCTCTTGTGTGTGAATTACAGATAAAATTAATTACTATAATTACGTTTCATTGTGCCAGGAATTTTTAATATTTTATCAAAGAGACAAATTCCAAGTTTTGCAAGCTGTGATTTAAAACATTTCTATTGTCTCCCTTCCTTCTTTACAAGTCTTTATTTATCACCCAGAGTGTAGAAATGTGGATACCGTAAAATTATGTATACGATGCACGAGTGTTTGCTCACGTGCGTGCGTTAAATATTTGTTGAAAGAATGTATGAGTTTTAACTAGTTCTTTAACACTTTAGTTAATACTACACTCCGAATTGTGTAGTAAGTAAACAACAAATACCTGCCTGTTGTGCAGTCACTAAAGACGAAACAGTGCTATTTCTACAAAGAGCGTTTGAAAGTACTTCGAAAGTATGCTGGAAGAAACACTCAGAAAACAAGTTATTATGAGAAAGAATCCGGAGCAAAAGTGAAAGGTAGCGAACACCTGAGGCAAGAACTAATCATAAGAGAATTCTCACTGAATTGTGAAATGACTGAAAGCAAGGACGAGGCCAATAAGGAAGAAGCAATTAAGTCTGTTTTGCATTGCGAAGTTTAATTTTGCAGTTTATCATTTTGCTTTGGGCATCACAACGTGAAATGAGTAAGAACTGGTTTATATTACTTAACATGAAATATGTTACTTCCTTATTTAACTTTCTCCTCAAGTTTACTGCAAGATTTTTATGTTTTATGTTTGAGAACGAGAAATAAAATAAAATCCGTGTGAGTGAAGTCCAGAGACTTAAGTGAAGCCCATTGGTGCCAATATAAAGATAAAGAATGCATTTTAAACATAAATGGAGTAGATAGCTGTCTTGAATCCATTTTATGAAGGAAACTCTAGAAAAACTGAAAAATAGCAAGTTGCGAGCATAAGTTGCGAAATACCAATTCAAAAAGCAAAAAAGATACTGGTCATAGGTGCGATGCAAATAACCTAGAACTATGTTGTAACATGTGATATGCCACCAAATAATCTACTTCTGCGAAACTACCCTCGACACAGTTTTGTGTTTTAGTTTTATGGGAGAATCTATTTCAATTTATAGCAGAGAAGAGAGTGACATTCAACAGATCTCCTCAAGGGAACGGGAGATCATCCAGTTGGATTCAACGGACTAGAAGAATCCTATTTT
>JAQGAD010002519.1:0-13206 GCA_034696625.1 Isotomurus palustris
GCTAGAAGTTGGAACGCGAACAGTCGGCATATCTTCTGTGGCCGACTTCGTGTCGTATGCTAGTACCAACTTCTTGCCGTACGGATGCAATGTTGCAAAATACACCGTTTGCCGACCATCTATGGCCGAATTAAAAAAGTCTACGGCCCAAAGGTTCTGTGCACATCGGGTATCGTCACATGTCATTTCCGTTTCCTGTCAAGGAATAAATTTTTGCCTATTTCCCAACATAAGGAAATAGGAAAGAAACCAGTGGCTTAATTTCTGGGTAATAAAATTTAAAAAGCCTTGAAATTAGACCTTCCAAGTGGCTTTAAGAGTAATCCCAATTTCCCACCACTAAAAATTTTTTCAACATTCACGACTACGTTAAGATTAAGCTAATTCTGGCTCAAATTTAAGAATTTTCACCAACATCTCAACTCCAATCAAATCTTCAATTCTTCTCCGTTACTGAAGAGATTTTGCTGGAGGGTGCGCTTAGTTTCAGGATTCAATGTCACGACCGACCGACAAGAGTTTGGTAAATACTTCTCCTTATTTATATCTTTCTCATTCTTAATATTATAAATTTTTTTATTTTAATTTAGTCCCTATTTCGCCATGTTAAACAACAGTTAGTTCATTAATCCTTTCATTCCATGATCTCCAATGCCCTCCATCACTCGATTCGCATACTTGTGTAGTTTAATTTTACTTGTGTCATCAAAATGAACTTTCTAGCGTTAGTTTTTCATTATGTACAATGCAATAGGACGACATTTTTGATATGTACAGTGCACCATGAGATAATATCCTCGACTCCTGGAGTTCTAAACTCGGTGATAGTGAGGTGCAAGTTTTGCTACAGCTCAACATTTGTTCCAGAATACTACATGCAAATTCATACAGGCTGAAGATTTGCTATCTGCTTAGCGCAGCAGGACAGGAGAAACTTTCCACAGCTCCAGACTGAGTGAATAAAGTTGGTTGCTCATCGCAATTCAATTCCTGTTGCACTTTCACCAGAGCAGAGTTCACACCTCATCTCACATTTCTCTTTCTTCCGTTTGGGTTGGGGTACGTTGAGTCGGTCTTTAATAAAGCAAGTCTATTCGTCATGCACCCACACATGCACAAAAGGGAAAATTAGATTTGTAAACACATCAAAATGAGTAAACTTTCTTCGAGAGATGTGGGAGAGGGACCATTACAAATAATAAATGGACAAGAATATAAAACAAAGAAGATTTTGAAGTTTCTTGCGTCTTCATGAAATTATTAATATTTTGAATGACATTCGCTATCGCTTTAAATGTAAGTTGACTACATGAGTTGCACAAGATCGACATAAGTAGCAAAATTGTTTGTTTCTGAGGTCGAGATCAAAGACTTCAGGACAAAAATACCCCAGAGAAAGATAGAAAAGGAAAAACTCGAATTCTCGCGAGCAAAAGAAGAAAGGAAGTCCTTCACAAAACCGAGATGAAAAGAAAAAGGAATAAAGTGGAGATAGATATCGCGATCCCCATAGGTAAATGCATCGAAACTCAGTTTTCCTTGCCGTGTGATATGACCTTGCTTTTGGATGCTTAGGCAAATTTAATTGAGAAAGATTTACAACGATAAACAAATGAGTTTCTAGGGTTACTGGATATTTCTTAAATGGTGGATATATTTATTTTATTTCACAGGATAATGAACGTAATTCGTTTTATTCGTAAGACCTAAAGTAAAACCTTTTGTAATATATTTCTAGGTAAGTTCTGCAAGTTTATTCATTAGTCTTACAGCAAGTTTGATATCTTTTTAATTAGACGTATCGACGTATGAAGCTTTTAACATATTTTTTTGGATTTACGTAAATTATAAAATTAAACTCTATCCAACGTTTATTTAAGTGTAACTATTGACTATATTTATAATTTTTCACAAGTTCCATGTAAAATCAAAAACTGGAATAAAAACCGCGTAATAAAAATTACGTAAGGTATCACAACATTTTAATCAAAAGTTGAGAAAAAAGATTAGTAAAAAGATTGTGTTTGAATTTATGAGAAGCAGAGTAACATTTTAAAGCATTTTCTAACAAAGCTCAGTTACACTGTTCATTGCACAACAACAATTTTTCTTCATAAATGTTCAAACAGGAATTTATATTAAGTTTTCACTCAAACTTCGAACAATCTTAGCTCATTCACGTCACATAGTTCAAACATAAGCAATAATCTTAATTATAAACAGCGAATTCTTATAAAATTGATTTTTCACTGTTTTTTTTGCTTTTTCTAAGCCATCAGAAACAAACAAGCTGCAAACAATTTTACGAACACTGAATGCTTTTCTAAATTTGGAACTCGCAAAACAAAACGCTTAATTTTTTAGAGCGTAATTACGAGTGTTACAAGTTGTCTCACTTGCAACTTGGCTAATAATGAAATATTTTTTGATGCTTGCACTCTTTTTTATAAAAAATTTACTCATGTATATCCACCTTAGACCCTTCTTAAAGTAGACCTTTTCCAATTTATTGTTTTAAAATTTAACGACCCAGTTTGAAACACTCCGTGGTGAAATGAGTTATGTTCTTTCTTTCTTCTTTTTCTTCTTTTGCGAGTTTTCTCTCGTTTCGATCCTTCCTTTTTACTTCGGTTTTTTAGGTTTTTGGGCAATGTTTTTCTGTTGGGTTTTTCCTATTACTCGAATACTTTATACGCATTATTGCATGATTTTTCCTTATAATTCCTCCAAGTTAACATTCTCCTTCTTGATCATTAACAGTGATTTTTTTGTAGCTACTTTAGATTTAGCTAAAGCCAAAAGGAAGTCATTATGTACGAAACTCCACGAGCGTCACAACTTATGGCATTTGCTATAGTGGAGGTGTTGTGAAATTTTTGAAGCAGTCTTGGACAAGCTCAGTTACACAGTCAGTCAGGTAATTGTATGAGAGCAAGTTTTATGTATAAAAGTTGTAACATGTATATTTGTGCAGGACTCATTCAAACTGTGAACAACCTCAGCTCATTCATATCACTTAGTTAAGCTACTAGTAGTGCACTAGTAGCCACTGCAGTGGTCCTATAGGAGTAATTTCAGTCGTTATTTGCTTTTAGATTCACGGGAGATGAAACTGGCATTGGCAAAGCTAAGAAAAGAAGCAAGAATCGATTGGAGAGCGGATAAAAGACTTTCTATCTAATTACAAATTTCTCTTCACTCGTATTTTGTAAACCTTAGCTGACTTTCAGAATGAAATGCTGGTGCTCAAATCTCAACGAGTATTTACTTTATTTAAATCTAAAGCAGCCAGATTCTGGACATATCAAGTTTCAAATTGCCTACGCGGATTGTGCAAAGTTGTTCCACTGAAACTGACACTCCACTCTGAATTCGTATACATTTAGTGAATATTGGACAGGTTGTAATGCAAAAATGTATCTTGACTACAGTTGTTTGTAAAACATCCTTGAACTTTGAGTGCACGATTCATATTCTATTTCTATGGCTTTTGGGGCACAATGGTCCTATTTCCTCATGTTAATTAGCCATATAAATAGAATATGAATCGTGCACTCAAAGTTCAAGGATGTTTTACAAACGACAGTAACTTGTGTAATATAATAATAAAGAGTGTCATATTTTGGACATCAGAAATGTTGGAAGTGAAAGCTTCTGCAATGGATTAAACAGTCACAAAAGTGTTACAAAAGTCACATATAGTATGGCTTAAACATCGTCAACGGGATACTGGGAGGTATTAGGTCGTCTTCTTTCCAGTTAAACGGACTGTTGCTGTGGATTAAGTGACATGTTCTTTGAGTAGTAAGCTGTGAGTGTTAATGCATTTTCCCGAGAACCCAAGAATGCATGACAATTTATGAGGGACTTGAAGGAATCTCTGAATTTCTGGTTGAGGAATGCGTAAAGGATAGGATTGCAGCAGCTGTTGGACGCACCCAACCATTGGGCGAAGGGCATAGTGATGGAAATTATATTCTCCATGCCTTCAGACAGAGGGCCTCCCAATTTGATTCGGAGGAAAATGAGATACAGCGGAAGCCATGAGATGAGAAAGGTGAACGTTAGAATGGAGAGCATTTTGAGGACACTGTGACGAGTCTTTTGGTGGACCAGTTCGATGGCAGCTGCAGAAGCGGAGTCCACAGGCACTTTGCGGTGTGCCACGCGTTTCCATATGCGTCCGTTGCTGATTAAAATGATTGTGAGTGGAAGTCCGTAACAGAAAAAGAGGTTTCCAATCAAAAAGAATAACCGACTGTCCATGGACTCTGGCCAGGACTCCACACAATATTCCCCGTTTTCTGGACTTGCTGGGATGACATGGAAGGCGATGAGCCACGGAGAAGTGATGGTCGCCGCTGATGCCCATATGCAGATGGTTATTACTCGAGCCTGGGATGTCGTCAATCCTCGTGGCATCCTCATTGGGAACATTATCGCCAGATACCTGAGAAAAGACACTAAGTTGGATCATTGCTCCTAAAATGTTGTAGGCCAAGAGAGAGAGAGAGAGTGATAACAGGACGAGTTTGGTTAATCCACCGCAAAGAAAAATTACAATTTTACTTTCCTAGTTGCACTAAAGGGTTTCAACAACAAAAAACTGAACACACAATTTATGCAGTTCTGTCAGTACGCTCTACAAGAAATTTTCGAATTTTACTTCACAATTAGCTTACACTTTCGACAAAGTTTGTGGAAATCAAAGCTGATTAAATGCTTTTTTTCACATTTTGCCAACTCAATTGCAAAAACTATTTCTCATTTAAAACGCTAAATATTAACCAAAGCCTACGAAACTTCGTTTACACTAGCAAGGTTCTTTTTATAAGTCTTTACACAAAAAACGGAAATTCTAATGTTCGTTTAACAAAAAGTAGGATGCTTGCACTGCCAGAAGTAAAATAATTGTTGTACAGCCTATACGATTGTTTGAATATCTTCTACAGCTACTACATTGGAATACGGGAAACAGTGGCACTTGAGACATTTTCTCAGACTTACTCTGGGTGGCTGTCGTGAAAAAGACGAATGGAAATGAACTTAATGGCCGAAGTTAGTGAGACAGTATAATCCTTAGTATCGTATCATGTTGACTTTTTGTACTGGCTGAGCGTAGGTTGCACTGATCACAGGCAACATCGTGCTTCGCATTGTTTAACCTTCTTTCATACAGTAATATTTACAGTGTTCCGTGTCTCAGTACTTAATAGACAGCTTCAAATTTTAATGTTGAAACCCGAGTGCGCAAAGTGAAGTGAAACGAAATCCTTTTTGTTACGGAAGAGAACTTTGTCGAATTGAAACACTAACAGGTAATGGGTAAAATGACGAAATACCTCACCTGTCTATTGAGATGGCCACAAGAGAGTAGACGGATGCACAGACTGAGACTCCTTGGACATTCGCAACTGCCTTGCACATAAAAGATCCCAGTAGCCAAGCTACAGAATGTAAGAAAACACAGCAATGATGTCATTTTAGTTTCATCTTTTAGCATTGCGCATCAAATTCAGTTTCATTAATTAACCTCGAGCTTATCGTTCACTTGGTGTTCTCAAGAACACGTCCACAGACATGCCTTAATCTCACATTTATTTTAATACACTGGATAAATTAATGATCAAAGCTGCGAAATTGATCCTGACAATCCATTATACGCAACATAAAATTGAATTCCATGCATTTGAAAAACCTAACTGGGTTACTTCTGCAGAAATATATGAACATACCTTATGAATTTCATTCTATAAGGATGATATTTAAGGGGCATCCCTAAGTAAGGGATTAAGTCGATTTTGTGAAAAAATACCTGAATCCTCACAGAAAACTCGTGGAGTCGCAAAGTTTGTAATTCCCTTAATGATAAAAGAGTAGGGTAAAGCAGATTATTTCTACCAAGTGATCAAAATGTGGAAGTTTGATGGACAAATACAGCTGATTGTTTAACTCATCATGGTTTGGATACTAATTAAAGAACACCACTAATAGAATGACGTATTGCTGAATATGAATTTGATTAAAATAGGAGTTTAATCAACCCGTGTTAAATTATATTAGACAGCTACGAATTGACATTGAATCGTGTAGTAATTACAAAACTGTTACTACTATCCTAATAGCAACAGTATATTTTAGTATTATGTATTTTAAAACATTTTTATTTGAATAACCTGTGACATAATACTGAAAAGGACTGCAGCACAATTAGTATTATTGGTAGGTACGTTAAACAGTGCTATTACTTTGATAATGCTTTTAATACCGTTAGCAGGGCAAGTTTCAAATTATGGGTTACTTTTGATAATCTCTGTGGTTAATTTTAGTTACGAGTGTTGATGAAAGCATAATAAAGAGATTAGTAAACTCTTTATCGTCTGCTTTGTATTTTTAAAGTTTTACCTTACGCAACGCATTTAGCAGAGTTTACTGTGTAAGACTTAAGACACTTCAGAATTTGAGAGATCTTAAATTAGAATGTCTTCATCTATTTCAGTTTCCAACAGGCAGACGACTCCAACAGTCAAGAAGCATCAAAAACTGACCACAAATGAGTGTTAATTATTTCCTATTGTTAAAAATAGGTCTCTTAATTATGTTTTCATCCGCATTACCGCCCCCGCAAGTGGTAACAAAAAGAAATATTAGTGGAAAGCGTATCCGACCTCCAACCATCCAACCTATTCGAAATATCTGTTCAGACATTTCGAATGTATTTTGAAATGTTTTTTGCGTGCGTTTCAGAATCATTTCGCCAGAATCTTTCCTTTAGTCAGCATGAATATTTTAACTGTATCCACGGGGTATATTATACCTAGGTTATAAATTGCTCACGATTCTTTCAAATCCATTTGCGGCAAATGTAACAAATAAGCAGGAGTCACTAAGCTAATAGAATTAGAATTATAATTTATTGCGAAACTGCTCACAAGTGAGTCATTCCTTTTTACAAAATATGTAGACAAATGTGTATTTAAATTCATTTATTTGTATAATACTATTAACATCCAAAGAAAGCGACCTTTTGAAGGATGTGATCGATTTTTGGGAAGATAGAGTGTGAGTGTGAGATGAATTTAATTGACCACAATTATTTCCCGTTTGAGTGGTAGTGTACAGATGATTCGAATACAAATGGGGAAGATGTTGAAAAGAACCACTATCTCACAGCATTCTTAGAATTGTTGTTTTGTACAAGGCACAACAAAGAATAATGGAATAAAAAATGCTCTCACCGTAAGCAAATTTTTTTGAATCCTTCTCTCTTTCCTTTAAGTAGCCTTACACAATACCTGAGCAGGCAAAAGGACAAGGTTCAGTTTGATATGAAACTAAAAGAAGTGTATCTATTAAATATCAAGGCACACGCAGAGACGTCAGAGTACAACGTGGGTCGGAGCATCGAGACAAAGGAACCACAATAATGACTAATGAGTACAAAGGCACCTTTACCTCCAGAAATAACCAGAACAGACGCAGATATTTTGTAGTTCCACCCACTCAATTAAATACCAAAATATTTATCCATAGGAGATTTAACGTGATGGTGCAAATTCTTAGCAATGCGAAAATCAATTCAAACCTTCTCGGTCTATCTAGTGTGGGGACGTTAAAGTAGAGTATTCGTTGATAGCTTTTATTAAAGCTCACTACTGTCTCTCTCTTTATCTGTGCATCAGATTTTTGAAATTTCGATTTTGGTCTGAGTTATACAACAAACACAGTATCATAAAAACTGTGACTTTTCGCACACATGTGCTAATATGTCAGGAACCAGAAGGAAATCTAAAATTCTGAAGCAATAAATGGAAGAACAACGTTGTATGTTTAATTGAAGACATAAATTAAGTCTCTACATTGAATATTCACAGACTAGATAGAATTTGCAATTAGTGTGGAGGTGGACACGGAACCCAAAACACAGGATTGCTCACTTAAGCTTCAGAATGAAACAAGTACGAGAAACCGATCACCAGTATTTTGTATATAACCTGACAATCTAGTCAACTATTAAAAAATCCTAATCGAGTATAGGATAGGTATAGGATTCAAAAAGGATAAGAATTCAAAGCGTTGCTAAGAATTCGAACTGCTACGTTAAGTACATTTAAACTCGACTTTGCAGTACTTTGCAATGCTCTCATGTGCTAATAGGTAAGCCGTGTAGAACCATTTCTTAGTTTAGAATTACGATTTGAATAGAAACTCACTTACGGACAAAAATGTTGGCTAGAAGAGTTGGCAGGATACAGAAGATGATAACTGACATATCAGCGATAGCAAGATTGAGAATGAAAAGATTTGTAGCACTTTTCATTTGCCTTTTCATGGTGGAGACGCAGATGACTATGGCATTGCCCACAAATCCAACTAGGAAAACAGCAACATACGCGAATATGAGGACAATCGTCCAAAACAACGAGTGTCTCATGCTGCTTAGTCCCTCGGAAGGAAGTCCGAAAGTGTTGTTTCTAACTTCGAAATGTTGTCCTATGGGATGAACTGAGTTGAAAGAATCATCTCCTTCCATCATTTTTGTTATATTAAAAGTCTCAAACATGTCGTAAGTTTCGTTAGAATCCCAATACTTATGGTATGCTCCCATTGTCGCTTCTTCCGAAGAAAATACACTTCGTTTCGCTTACGAATATAACTTGCACAACATCACCTTTACTTCCAGTGTGTGTGTGTATGACTAAAGACTTGCTTGGATTGAAACTAACTCAATTTGCCCCAGCCCAAACGCAACGCAGAATGGGAAAGAATTGGATGAGGTGTGAACTCTGCTCTGGAGAAAGTGCAACTGGAACTGAATTGCGAGGAACAACCAACTTTTACTCAGTCCGGAGTTGGGGGAACTTTCTCCTGGTACGCTGAGCAGATAGCAAATCTTCATGCTATCCAAGTTTTCCTATAGAATTCTTAAATACATCTTGGGCTCTAGTGAACCTTGCATCTCACTTTCGTTGAATTCAAAGTACAGGGGTCCATGACAGTGTGACAAAATCTCGGGCTGTATTATGCTGATCACAAATGTCATATTCTTGCATTAAGAATCAGAAAGACCGGAAAGTTGGAGCTTTGGTGAATTCTCACGTGCTGCACTAGCGTGTATTCTATGACGATAATGCCACTGAAGATAAACTATAATTGAAATCCGAATAGATTCTGATGAGAGGAGTGAAAGAAGACAACACATGCATCCACGAGATCCACTTGTGGAGGTTAAGGAATGAACGAATAAACAAATAAAGTGTGTAATTAACATGGCGAAATGGTGACTGAATTTTATAACCCATGATAAGGAGAACTAGGGAAAACATAAAATATGATGGAAAAGGCAGCAGAAGATGAGTTCGATAATTAATTCTCTTATAAAGACGTTGCAAATGATACAAGATGGATCCTAAGAAATATACATGGAATCCTAGAAGTATTACAGAGATTTAAAACTATTAATTTTGGTAGAATTTCTTAATTTGAAGCTAAAACTTTTTGTAAACGTTTACCTTACTCACGTTTGTAGTCGCATCGCATTCGGTAACTAAGCGTATCCACGAGGAAGCTTACCACTTCGAATTCGATCGAAAAATTTGATTAATGAAAGTTGCATAGTAGGGTAGAGTTGTGCTGTAGATGAAAAAATGTTGCCATAACATGGTCAGATTATCATTCAATTTTTATAAAGTATTTTAGAAAAGATGGAGTTTTAAATTTCCATTAACACACGGTTGTCCAAAACATTACTCAATTTACTGAGTTGTTGTCAACCAAAGTTTTACTGGAGAATGAAAGTGAGTTTTTATTTCTGAATAAACAACTCTCACTTCATATTAAAAACACACAGATCTCGAAAATAATGAAACAAGTGTCTGGCCTTCTTCCCAGTCACAGTTCATCGAAATCAATCTATTAGCTTCTTTTATATTTCATTTTGGTTAGGACAGTAAATTCAATATCATTAGAAACTACTAAAAATCCTTCTCTTTACAAATCGATATTAAGTGAAGATTCCTCTTTTAGAGGAATCTGACTTGACCGATGATGAAGTTACAACCAGCTGAAACCAGTAAATCAGTCTGCACACTTTACTATGTGATTTAAAGACTAGAACTGGAGATGAGAAGTTTTCAGCACTATATAATTTTTTATGCAGATTCAAAAATGTCTCGTAAATGGATTTCCAGAAGGTTTTTCACGTGAATTGAACAAGGCTAAGATTGTGTGATGGTTAATAGGTAATGTGTTCGATTAGAATTTTTAATTCCATATTCAACTTCACTCATGTCCCGATATTGAAACTTTGGAATTCAGATTCGGATAAAAAGCTCAAGTTCGCAGAAATTGCATGGAAGTTGATTCGGGGAAAACGATAGTGAAATTTAAAAAATGATCCACATGCGACACAAGCAGAGATGAAAGGCAAGTAAAATTTAATTACCTCATTTCAGGGAACTATATGAAATCTAGGTGATGTCATTGCTGATAAAAATTCTACGAACCTTTATGTAAATCAATTTTCGTTCATAAGGAATTGTAATGAAAACAACAACACATGTCGATAATTCATATAAATTTTGCTGCTATTACAACACCAATATCGTGTGTCAAACTTATACTCTCAACACTAAATGATAGACAATTAGGAATGTGATATAAGCTGGCTAACGTCACGACCAACTTGCAATTATTGCTTTTCAATCTCGTTATTTTTATCTCTGCTTTAATCCTCACTGTCTAAATTTTTCGTTCAAAGTTTGTCGTAGTCGCTAGATGGAAAATGGATAATGGATACATAGAATCGACAAATTGAAGGCTCACGATGGCTTCCTCATTATCACGTTTTAAATATTTGAGTATCGTGGGCAGTTCACTTCGGCACATGTGGATTTCCGACCAGTCAAGTACTCACAGAACACAGTCTTTAATTATGCCTAATCCAAAAAGAAAGTAGAAAATACCATAGGAAGTTTTAAGTAGCAATACAAATTAGAAGTCGTGAGAACATAATTCATCTCAAGGAAACAGGATAAATCCTATTTGGACCTCAACTCTCGTACCTTTGCACCGTGCCATCCAATTTCCATCCCTGAAATATTAATTGTATCGACACTTGCACGTGAATCTCATGCCTCAAAGTAATTATTATAACATCTCACGAAGTATCTATCACAGATTAAAGAACGCTGCAGCCAATTTACCACCATCGCAATCAAAACGTTACTTTTGCGCTGAATGTTATTCGAAGAAACTTTTACACCATGTCTTCTTCTTCAAGCCCATAAATTGACATACTTGTAACAAGACTAAACCGTATGTCATTTCCGTCTTTGATTCTTTTGATCATTCATCAGTTTTCGTAGATTCGGTTCATTTTGCCTGCTCGCTCATCCTGGAAAAATAAAACGGGAGACGAATGAGTCAATCTGAAAATCCGCCTTGTTTCCCTTTGAGGAGACTTTTGAAGGGATTGTAACATTGCATTTCTTCTCTGATTGAGTTCGTTAAAGGTTTCGATTCCTATTCCTGTCAAAAACTCTGTGTGTGGGTGAAAGGACACTGAAACATTCTGCCATGATCTTCTAACAGGCTATCTCTGCCACTATCTGTTAAATGGTAATAGACTCAACTCAGCTTAAATAATCCTTTTCCTTTTGAAGTTCTCCCAAACCGTTCTTTTGAACTAATGGCGTTCTTAATACGACTTTAAACACGTAAAATTCGCTCTCCCAGAGCATAGTAGTGTTGTTTGTAGTCTGGGTGGCAAGTCTGTGAAAGTAATAAAAATTGTATTGCAAGTTTATTGCACGTAGATTGGAGATACTGCTTGAAACTCATTTCAAAAGAAAGATTTTTCAGATCTTCAAAAGGGAAAGGATTACTTAAGCTGAGCTGAGTCTATTTGTGATCATCAGAGAAAAGGAGAGCCAGCAGACAATAAGAGAATGATACCATGAAAGTATGAGGGCTATATGAGTTACATAAGTAATGTACGGGGCTAACAAAATTCACTCATGTCCTTCACATTTATTGAAGGGCACCCTGAATTTCTACCCATTTCAGCAAATGAAAGAGTGCAGCTATTATTTATACTATACTAATCTCTTTTCATACATTCTACTTGCAAAAACCAATGACAGATAATATCCAGTTAGACTTCCTGCTGGTCATTGCTAATGGTGTGACCAACGGCAACATTAGTGAGAAAAAATCATGTATATCCCGATATCGACTTTAGTGGGTGTTATTTGCAGGTGGAATTTAGTCAACTGCTGTACTTTCCCAAGCAAGATGAGATGAAACAAGAATCGATTGCCTTTGATAATATCGATTTTTCCCTTCTCTTGAGAAGCAGAAGAGGCAATCTTACTCACAAGACAATTTAGGATTCAAGTATACTTTCGGCAGACTTGGTTTAAAAGGCTTTAATTAATTTTGAAGCGATATTACTTTTTGGTTTGTATACGAATACTGTGTGCGTGCCTAGAAGATCGGATAAGTCCTGTTAACTGCATGCGGAGTCACTAGAGACAAAACTTTTAGAAGAGAAGTGGGAGAAAAAATTCAGTTTCTATTTTGTTTGTCATGGGAAATGCTGACCGGTTTTGTAGTCTTGAGATGTTTGCATATGTTTAGAATGCAAGGAGAACTGGAGAACTTAACGCTCCATTAAGGTTATGAATTTCTTCCTAGGAATTGTCTGTCGATTGATTGCAATGGTGATAAGTAGATGGGAATTAAATGAGACAAGGAATCACAGGTGATGGATTTCAAAAAATTTTTATCCGGTGCGCTATGCTTTATTTTTAATCCGTTGATACTTTTGTTTTTGCTTCTGTGTTTAAGATTTCCGAATCTCATATAAAAAGACAACCCAATACTTCCCAGGTCACACAAACTGTTTCCAACTCTGACTTCAGAGCAAACACGTGGATACCTTTACAGACTACTAAGGAAAGAGATCCGTGTTTTGAAATCTGTGTGTGCGTGCATGCGTTGATAAAACCACACCCCTCGGGTCAGTGGGGACGGTCAATTGTATTCTAATTTGATTACCCTCTTTGAAGGTATGATTTCCCACCATCAGTTTCCACCCACTGAGAGGTCAATGGGAGTGGACAAATGTATTACAGTTAGATAACCCCCTCTGTAGCTGCAATTTCCCATTAGTTTCTCATTTTGCCCCAGCCACACCCCCTGAGA